>DF357969.1:6034-20682 GCA_000787875.1 Solanum virginianum | reverse complement strand
GTTATGTTTGACATTCATGTTAATTTTTCGATAGGAGAATCATTACTATAACTCAACTAAACTTATTAATAAAAGATAAGTATTTAAAAATGTGAAAACAAGTTTAAATATATAAAAGTCAAGTGTGGAGTTCTCATAAACTCAAACAATTAAAGTAAAGCAATATGAAAATTAACTCCCTAAATCCTAAAAGTCATTGTACCAAAACTCTACTAAAGGTCCAGAGTAAGAGGCTGCAAACCCAAAAACAATAATATAAAACATAGTCTGAAAAGGTCTAAGTCCGAAGGAAATGGACTGAGATCCTAGATGAATACACAACAGCCTTAAAAAATCGACTCACCATTGAATTTGACAAGTCAATGATCTAATTGAGGTCTGTCGGTAATTGCCTGAAAATGTCCTATACTCAACAAAGAAAGAGTAAGTGCAGTATCAGTACACACAACACAATGTACTGGCCGGTAGGATCATACGACCATTTCAGTAAATGAAATATATGAAAGTAACAACAACATAGTAAAAAATCACACATATACAAAAATACATTATCAAGTTATCATTTCATGATCAAGTTACATGTTCACAATATCAATCTCAAATATAATAGTCAAAGATGGTCCTCTTATAAAACTCATACCCAAACTGTTAGTGTGTCCGTGTGATGCTCATTCCAATAATTAGTGTGTCTGTGTGATACCTGTTCCAACATGTACCAGTATGGTATCCGATCCAATATATATCGCGGTATATTACTTATTTTAATATGTACTGGTATGGTACGATCTAACAACTTCAATCACAATGAATGATTCACACACTTACACAGTCAAATAATAAGTTCATTGGATGCAATTTGATCACATAGTTATTTCATTAGGTTCATTCTGTCTTTTCCCAGGAATGAAGGTACAGTTAATGATGCAACTGATAGGCATAGAACAAATATGAAAAAAAATCATCACCTACGTCGATACCAAACCTTACTCTCTTACAGAACTCTAGCTTTACCCTTTTGGAATTGCTTAACTTGTTCTTGATCTAAAATAATTAACAAATACAAAGAATCAATAATTCTAGCCTAATTTTTTTGGATTATATCAAAATATTAATTTTTGACCAACTCCGTAATCCTATCACCCAACTAGTACTTTTTCCACTATTAGTTTGAAGTCAAGAATCCTTCTTTAGGATGATTATCATGAATTCTAAGTTCTAAAAATCACATTATAAGATAGGAGCGTAATTGACTTACCTTTAGCGTGAGAATGAGTGGGAAACCGGAAGGAATAGCCTTACATCATTCTTTGCCCTATAAAAATGATATTGCAACAAATATAATTTTTTGAGACTTTTTCTCATTTTTGTTTGCGTCAAACCCATCATAGTAGCCCCTACCCACCATAGCGGGAATAATTCTGCTATGAAGAGTTGCATGAAAATAAAGACTCAGATTTACATTTTAAATCTTCATTTTATAATACATCCGCAAACTTTGAGTTCTAAAGCTATTCTTTTACACCAAAATTAATTTTGTGAGTTTTACTCGTCTAAATTCAATTCAATAAAGTCATACAAGCTTCTTATCGTCTTGACTATAAACTCAAATGACCAAACTCAAAAATCCAACCCCAGTCCATTACTGAATTACCTTGAACTTTGCATGATTCAAATTTCATTCAAATCTGTCTTAAGCTCAAAATTTTTAAGTACTACTCATGAGTTTTCTAATCAAATTCTTTTTCTATTGCTTCATCCATAATGAGGGGAATATGATTTACACCTTTATCCAAACTTATTTTTTTTTCTAATTTTCCATCCGACACTCAAGATACATTTTAGGGATAGTCGTATCCAGCTCTACATTAATATCTTCACTTTTGGAGATAAAGCGCATTGTATTATTAAAGACAATAGGAAGCAACTTCATTCTTAGATACTCGAATTCGAAATTTATGATTAAAGCATAACGAAATATCTGATTATCACTCTATCACAATTTTAAGTAATGACATGGCTTGAGATTGTTTGTGTTAATTACTAGGTTTGGAAATTGTAAAGAATCCAATCTCATTAATCTAAATTGGGAAGGCATGACCATATGATGAAGTTATTGCCTCACTTATAGAACCAAGACGATAAAACATAAAACTTTGTATTTTTACATTTAGAAATGAAAAATAAAAAATAAAAAAAACAGCGACAGACAAATTTTATTGCTAAATATTAAAATTTATCCCTAATTCTTAATGCTAAAGTTTATAACTAATTTCAAATTTTTACAAATATTCTGATCTAAAAGAAAATTTTCAATTCAATTTTAATTGTATTAAACGAATTCAAACAAAAAAGTGATTTCTTTTTCATCAAAGCCTGCAATGTACCTCATAAGTAGGCAAAAAGATGATAAATCAATATCTGTTTTTTGTTGGAAATTGAGTCATGAAAATATCTGTCTTTTTCTCTATTTTAGCAAAACAGATTTTTTTTTGTTAATAAAAGACAAAAAGTTAGTACTATAAGAATATATTGTTAATTGTTCATTTGGGACAAGAGTAATTTGATCAGTTTAATTAACATGTACATATAAATTAAGAGGATTACATAAAGAAACGTATATGGTTTGTTTGAGACATTCATTTTACAAAAATTAATAATGCTTTATTAGAAACATCTAAAAGAATTTATCTTTAATTAAATATCCTCTAATGTTGTTTTAGACCAAAGGAGAATTTAGTACTCCCTCATTTCTTTAATTTTTTTTTTACCTAATATTACACTTATTTATATACCATATTTATTATTATTCCTATCCATTCTCAAAAAATTCAAAAATCTCTTTTTTTTTCCACTCGAATACATCAATTCAGTAATCCTGATACATTATTTAACTCGAATACATTAATTCTGATTCTTAAATTATCTCTACATTCAATGAATTATGCTTTAAATATTACCTATTGATACTTAAAAATTCTAATTTTTGTATCCAAAAGTGAATTATTGCATCCGATTTACCATAGTTTACTTTTTAAGACATATTTCTTCATTCTATTGATATGAAAAAAATTACAATTTATAATATTTTTCGTATTATTTTTGAATATCTATTTTTTAAAATATGGAGTTAATATAATTTAATTTAACTTTGAAACCATTTAAATTAATTTTCAAAAAACACAAATACGATATGACAACTAAAAAAAATAAAAAAAGTATTTATATTTAAAACAGAAATTAATAGATAATTAATAAATTGTGGAAGTTATTTGCTTGAGAAGATTATGGATCTTTAATTAGTGGACTTTGAATGTAAATTGTTCAAACTTCAACAATCTTATCTAAACTTGATGACCAGGGAACATGTTCTTGACCAAACTAAACTACTTTTTAAAAATCAACATTAATTTACAACACTAAAAAGGTAGAAGACAAAAACTAGAAAATAATATCGTTTAGAACACCGAAAGTTAGAAATTATTGCAAGAAAATCTACAAAGATTGATGTTGGACCATAAATCGACACGCCTCTTGATAATAAATAGTTATCTGCAATATCAATTGTTTATATCAAATTAATATAATTAAGAACTAATTATATATCATTATTTATTTAATATAATAAAATAAAATTGTATATTGATTGATTCGGTTTGATTGAAGTTTATCGATTTGTAAATACGTTAAATCATTATAAAACTATTAAGATATTGCCTTATCAATTATTGGATTATCGGTTATTGATAGTTGTAGCGTTTAACCGTTAAGATTTGATATAAAATTTACTTTTTCAAAATTACTTAGAAACAAGGTGACAAACAAATGAAGAACCATACACATGAGTTAACAGATTGCATCTTGCTCAAAAGTAAATATCGACACATTGTAAAATAATCGAGAATTTAATTTTAGACAGTTAAAAATAAAAGTATAAAATCTTGAAGGACTTTATATATCAAATCGTACAAATATAATTATTTAATTTACCATCGCATTATTGGTTAACCCGTCAAAAAAAAATCTAAAACCATTAAAAACTGATAACTCAATAATAAAATAGAATTAAAATTATTACCGAAATTGCTAAATCAATAACCCATTATTAATAGACCAAGAACTTTTTTTTGATTTGAATTATTGATTTCGATTCAATTTTGAATAGTCCTATAATAAAATATCTGGTATGAATAATTTTTTTCTCTTCGATACTTACATAACATTAAAAATTACTTATCTTACAATTATAGGGGAGGACGGCTGTTTGTATGAATATGAAAATAAAAACAAAGATATCGTATTATTTATATCAAATATTTTACAAAAATAACAAGGAAAAAATAATAATCCAGATTTCAAGAAATTGGTCGGTGAAGAAGAAATTGGACTAGGATTTATATTTGTTGGTTGAATAGCCTACATATATATTCTTTGCCTCCAATTTACCCGGCAAATTATATTAATACATTTAAACTTTTGGAGATTATTTTATATGTTTTTTCAAAGTCAAAAAAGAAAAAAATAAGAAGAAAGAATCTTCAAAGAGATTCATGCATGCATGCAAGTTTCATTTATTTTTATGTTATATTTTGGGAAGGGATTACATGTGGAAATCAAACTTTTATTAATAAAACGAAAAGATCAGATAATCAAGTATTTGAGAAGTCAGATTTATTTTCTTCATATTTTGGATCTTAAAAGTTATTTCGTCTTATTTATCATATTATATAAGAGAGAGTTGAGACTTAATCGTTGACGTGCCTTTTTTGCAAGAATATTTTCGAAAAAAGTAAAAAATAAATTATTCTATTTTAATTTAATTAATGTGTAATTCTTTCAAAATGATGGGAGCTATTCCCTTTAGTTTTAAATACATATGCTTCAGGTATAGCTTTATTACTCTGAATGTCACTAATGTTTATGCAAAATTTAGTAATTACTTTGGGTAGAAAATATCAAGAGTTGATGAAGAAAAATACTTTAATTATGAGCATCATAATGAACCTCTTCACGTTAGATTTGCGAAGGAAAAGAAAAAAGCTACCACACAATTGTGTGTGGGTGTGTATATTTATAAGGAATAATTTAAAATTATCTAATCAACTTAAAATTTGTTAATACTAGTAATGTTTATCAAATATTTATTTTATACTTAATAAAATAATTTAAATATATTTAATTTACATCATTTATAACAATAAATTCATAAATAAATATTAAACCTAGAACACAAATATTCCATAACTACTACATATTCAAAACAGGCCTAGCTATTAGGAAACATGCATGCATTATTATAAGGTACAATATTAGACAAATATTGATAGTCAAAAGTTGAAAATTATTGCTTAAAAATCTTGAAAGATTATTGATGTTGGACGATAACTTGACATCCCTCCGGATAGTAAATACTTATTAGTAATATCAGTTGTTTACATCAAATTAATCGATATAATTTAGTAATATTTCTTCTAATATATTAGAAGGGATAATATTAGACAAAAAAATAACGTGCAGTTGAATGGTGGATAGTCCAAGTTGAAAATTATTACTATAAAATCTACAAAGATTGATGTTGGACTATAACTTGCACCCCTCTCGATAGTAAATACATATTAATAATAACAATTGTTTACGTCAAATCAATCGATATAGTTTAGTAATATCTCTTCTAATATATTAGAAAGGACAATATTAGATAAAGAATAACGTGCAGTTGAATGATTAATAGTCAAAGTTGAAAATCAAAGATTGATGTTGCTGATCGATATAATTTAGTAATATCCCTTAACAATATTAGACAAAAAGAATAATGTACAGTTGAATTGGTGATAGTCAAAATTGAAAACTATTGCTACAAAATCTACAAAGATTGATGTTGCTGATCGATATAATTTAGTAATATCCCTTAACAATATTAGACAAAAAGAATAATGTACAGTTGAATTGGTGATAGTCAAAATTGAAAACTATTGCTACAAAATCTACAAAGATTGATGTTGCTGATCAATATAATTTAGTAATATCCCTTAACAATATTAGACAAAGAATAATGTACAGTTGAATTGTTGATAGTCAAAATTGAAAACCATTGCTATAAAATCTACGAAGATTGATGTTGGACTATAACTTGCACCCTTTCTTAATAATAAACACATATCAATAATATCAATTGTTTACATCAAATCAATATAATTTAAAATGAATTTTATTCCTTTTATAGTGATATAACATTAAGAGTTATTCTAACAATTAGATGGGGGAAGTAGTAGGATAGAGGGGATGGAGCACCGACTATATAATATGAATTAAAACAAAAATCTCATATTATTTATATTAAATGTCTTTTCGTTTATTTTTATATATTCATTATTTTAAAAACTAAAATTCTGCACTTTTATTTATTATATTTAATATATTTTTTATTTTTTTAATTATATTCTTAATGCTAATGGCTTATTTTCCAAATTATTTAGCAAGACTTAATACTAAAGGTAGTGTGATCAAATAACTATATCAATAACTTATTTTATACATATATTAATTTCAAATATGATAAATAAAATTGAATAGGTAAAATAATTTTAAAAATAACAAAAAATATAAGAAAAAAATAATCCAGATTTCATGAAATTGGTCGGCTAAGAAGAAATTGTCGGTTGATTGGTCTGCACTTTTATTCTTCGCCTCAAATATACCGGGCAAATTATTAAATTTTTTAAAATAAGTAAATTGTTTAAACTTTAAGAGAATTGTTAAAATTTTAGTTTTTATATATTTTTATTTAATTGAAATTTTTGTTATTTATATTTTTTTAGTAGAATAGTTTGGAAAAAAAGTAAAAAGGTGGAAGTGGAAAGTAATCTTTAATTTATATTCCTAAATATCTTACCCAAGGGATATGTCAAATCTCAACAATTCACGTAATATAGATTAAAAATAATAATAAATTTAAACTTTTGGAGATTATCTATATACTGTTGTACGTAGAATTTTTTGTTAGTAATGTCATCTTTTAAAATAAAAAATAGTTTTAAAATAAATGAATTGTTGGGCTATATCACATATTAAAAAAAGAAATAAATATAAAATTTAATCATATTTTTTTTATTATTATTTTTACGCTTTTCAAACTCCAAACACTCATTTAATGCATCATTTATTTCTAATACAAATTTTAATTAAAGAAGGAAATTTTTTTTAAAAAATTCAACATATATCTTGAAAAGTGAACAATTCAATTATTTAAAAATTCAAAAATCTCTCAGCAATTAATTTATTTTGTAACAGAGAGAGTAATAAATAAAAATATATAACACTATATTAAAAAAGAACAAAATATAAACAAAACATAATTCACTTAAACTGCTATTACTTTTTCTCCATGAATTTTGTTTTACTGAAATGTATTCGAAACAATCTCATTATAAATAATAATACTAAATACATTTTTTTAATATGGAGTACCAAATGATCACTGCATAACTTATTAACTTTACGTGAAAATCTCCTTACTCAAGGGGATAAATATCATGACCTCTCTCATAGAATCAATCCAACTTTATTATTAAAGGCAACAAACGATTACAAACTCTTTTAGGATTAAACTATCAATCCACCCCTCCCTCCACTATGATAACTCAGAAACTCAAACTCTTAAGCAACAACGTAATTTTGTTGCTCACTTAATCAGTCACCTTTGATCAATTTATTCCTTATAAGTATTAACAATGTGAAGATTCAAATAATTAGCGAAGAGATTCATGTTTACGTTTATCCAATAAACTTCATAAATGAAAGATAACCTCTTTCCTTAGTTAAATTTAGCCCATTGGCCGGATTAAACAAGCCCAATGGACAGGAATAGGCCCAACTACCACTAAATTACCTAATCGTACCTCACAATAATAGTATATAACTATAGCCTCGACTTGATTCACGTGATTTTTTTTTAGCATTTATGGCCACTCAAAAGAATTGAGCAATTTTCTATATTTTTCGTGTGTATTAGTTCATGAGTTATTTTGGTGATATAGCTTTCTATTAATTTTTTTGCAAAATCTTTACAGAACCATCTGTAATAATCTGGGAAAGAATTCTTATGGGAGTCAACTAGGTTATATTTTCAAAGTTGAATTAGATAACCATCTGTAATAATCTGGGAAAGAATTCTTATAGCCTCGTCCTGATCCACACAATTTTTTAAAGCATTTAGACGCCACTCAACAAGAATTAGGTGAATTTTTCTTTTTCATGTGTGTTAGCCTATGAGTTTTCTGGTGATATCACTTTAGGTCTATTTTCTCCAAAAAAAAAAAAACCTTGATGAAATCGTCCTTAATGATCTAGAGAAGAATTCCTATAGCATCGCCCTAATCCACGCGGCTCTTTTAGCATTTAGAGGCCAATCAACAACAATAACTTACAAATATAGAAAAAGACACTCTTTTTTAAACGAACTAAGATAAAAGACACTTAAATTAGAAACTCCAAAAGTTAAGATTCGTAAATTTATTTTCAACTCAAAAGATAATAAAGTGCACCCACTCATTTAAATTTTTGAATACGCCTCTGAATTCATAACAATTAATTTAAGTCCAAGTGCTATATATACACAAGCACACAATTAAGTATACCACAAATTCTACTTATTAGAAGAATAATTCCCTTAATTAACATATAATTCACTTGGTACTTGTATAAAAATACAAAAAATCAGCATGGTGGCATGTCATGAGGAGGAGGCAAAATATGTTCTTTTGGTCTGTATCCATTTTTCACTATAAATACAGTCTTCATTCCCCATGTAAGATGTCTCTCAATATGACAATGCATAAGCCAAACTCCTATAAAAAAAATAATTATTAAATTTAAAATGAACGATGGATACGTTAAATATGGCCTATGATAACTAACTTTCTATCACTGGTAATGTAAAAAAAAAAAAATTATAATACTGTCAATATACGTAAGTATAAAATTAAATACGATATACCTGGATTATCTGCTCGGAATCTAATAGCAATCCAACCATTTTTAGGCACAGCAACATCATTCCTTCTAGGTGGATCAACAAGATTATAATTTTGAGGACCATATTTTTCATCAAAATTACCTAATCCCCAACCAACAACATAAAAATTATAACCATGTAGATGCATTGGATGGTCTAATCCAGCTACCACATTTGTCCCCTGCAACACCAACTCAATTGTGGTATTATACTTCAGTACTTTTACCTCTGTCCCTAACTCAGGCAGTTCAAGCTTTAAAGGCAGGACATCACCAGTATAATTAAAAACATATGGTGGAAAATTTGGAAATCTCCTCGCAAACACGCCCTTGACGCGATTATAATAATACGCTTCCAGTATATTATACCTTGGTGGTGTCACGAAACTTATGTTGTTCATACTAGCTGCTAATCGCGTCCCGTTTGGTCCTTGACATGTACTACTACTACCACTACCATTTTTTGGGCATGGAAATAAGTTGACTGAGACAGTTGACATCAACCTTGTTTTCACTTTAATTGGGACGGTTATTGGGTGGTGTATCGAAGCTAAACTTTTTAGACTACCACTAAAATTTACTGCTGAAGGGGTATCATAGTAAGAAGGTAAATAAGGAAGTGAAATAATTGAATTGTAATTTTTTCTTCATTCATTGCAGCATTTATAATCCTTAGTAGATAAGTTTTTCCATATTTAACTTCTAGCTTGAAAGTTCCTGTCCAAAAAAATTGAAAAAAATGGAATAAGGAAAGGTAAGGAAAATGTATTTAAAAGAAGAAAGAAATTACATTATAGTCTAATTTCTTAGTTCGTTTTTAGTTGTCATGTTGTATTTGTTGAGAGTCAACTAGGTTATATTTTCAAAGTTGAATTAGATATTTTAAAAGAAAAATTTAGATATTCAAAGCATTAACATAAATACGGTAGTAAGAAGTGGCAATATAAAAGTGCGTAAACTATAAAAATGAGTCAAAGTAGATTGTCCCACACTAGCGTTTTCATACAATAATTCGACCAAAGGTGATCCTATTACAGGAATAGCGCCAGGGACACTAGTTCATATCTTTTGACTCTCAAAATGAAAACTGCAACAACTAAAAAAGAACGAAGGAACTATCAAGTAAACTTTACTCATTATTGCACATATTATATTTTTGTTTTCGAGATTTTTTGTTGTTGATTACCTTACACTATAAAAAATTCTTTAAACTCTTCAATATAATATATAACATGTCAAAATATACCTTATTTATAAGTTGCTAATTAATCCCACTTTTAAGGGATGGTCATATGTAATTATCATTTGAGGGATTCATAATCATAAGCAAATAACAATTATATTACACACCTAATTTTCCCCCACCCCTCTTGTTTTAGTTAATTATTAATGCATAGAAAATGGTAATTAACTTTAATATGGTAATTACCATGATTTGAACATGGGTAAAGATCACCAGGCTGACCATTAATTATAAAAGCATCAGAATTCTTTGGCTGACCTCCTGACCTAACAAATTCCTTTAAAACATCATCAATACTATCCTTCCACCACTCACCTAAAAAGAAAAAGATAAAATTTTAATTTAAAAGAAATGGATGAGATTATGATAATAATTGTAAAATATTTTACCTAAAATAATTGGTATTTCATCATGAGGCTTAGGGAAAGGATAAATGGTACCAGGCTTGGGATAAACAATGATAGCACCATGAACCGTGGCACGTGCCCATGCACTGTGTGCGTGCCACCAAAGAGTTCCTTCTTCATCAGAAAGTATGACTTTTTGCCTGAATCTTGATCCCGGTTGAATTGGACATTGGGTGATGTATTCAGGGCCATCTGACCACGGATTTCGCGGTTGTTTCACTCCATGCCTGGTGTTATTTTTTTTGCTTATATGAAAGTTGAAAGACATGAAATTTACGATATCACTCAACAAAAGACTTACCAATGAATACTGATATTGTACTTGCTTTTGTTATAAACATGAACAATAAGAGTAGATCCTTTGTGGGCATAAAGGGTCGGCCCAGGAAACTTGCCATTCACGGTAAGAATTCTCTTCGATTTGCAAAGCCTTTCGATCGAAGCTTCTTTAACCTACCACACAACGTGCGTACAAATTACTAATTATCGATTTAAAATATCTAAAATTTCGAATCAATAGAACAAAACTTCAATATGTTTAATTGAAGACTACTTACAATGAAATGATAGTCCTTGGCAAATGCTAAGTTGGCAAAAAGTATTATGAAACACAAAGTATAGATTTTCATAACTATATCTTTTTGTGGACTCAAATTATAATTATAATTTTCTAAATGGTAGTCTCTTGATCGAGGAATTTATAATGGTGGTGGGAGTAATTAAATTAAAGAAGTAATTAATTGTAAGGTAGACAACAAATTAAAAGATTAATTAAATGCTGTACACTACAAATAGTATCAAGAAAATGTTAAGGTCTTTATGTATAATGAATTGTTAGGACTATGCCTTAGTATAGAAAAAATTACATTTTATTAGTTTAAGAATTTTGAAACATGTACGAAATAAGCACAATTTTTAAAATTTTTGAAATTGGTTGAATTGGTTCTTCCTCTTTCTTTCAATTTCACCATTAATGGCTCCACCTCCTTCTCCTCCTTTTGCGTTTTCTTCTTCTACACGTTTTTCTTTCTTTCTTTTCTTAAAAAGAATCAACGTACTTTAGGCATGTTCCAAACGAATTATGTATCAAAAACTTGAAATATTGAGAGAATTTTATATGTAAAATTTAAGACTCTTTGGAGGTGATTTTGAGTTGATCGTGATTGAATAGTCAATATATATTCATGTATACTCTGTTTATATCTCTCATATAGTTAAGTTATGTTCAGTTTTTTGAGTGCATCATAATGTACAGTCAGTGTATACGTTATGTATAGGTAAACTATATTGTATAGTCAATATGAATTTTTTTAAAATAATTTTTCAACTATTTTTTATGTGAATGAAACATGACTATATTTGTTGTAAAATGATTATTTTGTTGTATATGTTTAAAACTATCCCTTTTTTTATTTATTAGTTTCCTGATAGATTACTCATATGTATAAAATAAATTTGACAATACAAATACAGTGATTGAATGTAAGCTGATAAGTCTTTTTGAAATTGATAGCCTGCATGCATCTATCACAATAACGGACCAGATCCCTTTATACAAATTAGTAAAGGCATAAAATAAACAACTCGGAGATTTTTACGTGAAAAAATTTCTTACTCAAGGGAGAAACGATCTGTCACGTCCGGAACCTACACCTCGGAGTGGTCGGCACTCGAAAACCATTTCTGGTCCCAAGTGAACCACTTGGCCTGATTAACTTACTCAGCGAAAAACATTAATATCGTAATGAACTAGAATGAGCTCAAAGTTCATGAACTTAAAGATACAATGGTAAGGTATACAACTTAACTCCAAATCTTTCAAAACAATTTCAAAGAAATAACTTGGTGCAATATCTTTCTAGTCTATAAAGCTTCTAAAGTACTGACTCCACAACTTTAACTCAAAAGATTTCAAACAATTTCAAAGAAATAACTTGAACGATATCTTTCTAGTCTATGAAGCCTCTAAAGTACTGACTATGAACAAGGCACCAAAGTAGGCTCATAGGTACCTCAACAAAAATAAATACAAAGAAATGAAGACTCTCGAGCTCCTCTAGATGCTAAGAGGCCTCACCGACCGCTGATGGAGATTGCCCTACTGAGCATCTGCTAATATAGACACCTGCATCTGCATCATGATACGATGCAGTGCCAAAGACGTCCGTACGTGAAATGTACGGTATGTAAGATGGCCAAAAAGTGCTAAAGATAGAATACTTGCTTTAAAACTGCACCTAGAGACAACTTAACTAACACGCCAAAGGCGTTAGCACGTGAAATGTACGGTATGTAAGATGGCCAAAAAGTACTAAAGATAGAATACTTACTTTAAAACTGCACCTGAAGATAGCTTAACTAACAAAATATATCATGCATATGAAATATATATATATATATATATATATATATATATATATATATATATATATATACATTCTTAAACTTGTCAAAAGTGCAACTCAACATAAAAGAAACACTTACGTTAACGCATTACTGAGCATAGCTAAATATATATATATAATATGGTGCTCAAAAACTTAGCTCTGTACTTGGCTCAACTTAATTAAGTATGCATCATAAATAAAATAAATACTTTAATAAAGAAATACTAAATCTCAGTGTGTAGAATTATAATCTTTACTTCTTGGGGCGTTTCTCTAATTGACAATGATCAGTATGAGCTTTGTGATGATATAGCGTCTTGCCCATGCTACCAGAGTCATCCCATACTTTGCCGGGGTAGGGGATGAAGAACTAGGGGAGTGGATTCATCTCAAAACTGGTGCCATCTCAGTGGCAAGTGAGGAGTTGTAATTTGGTACAATCTTATCTTATGCTGGCTATATTGTTTGTGAGTTCGAGTAATTTATTCTACTCTCGCTCATATTGGTGCTCAATACTACTCCCAAAAATAATTTTTATATAGCTCATAACTTTAAAGAATATGAATTCTTAAAATCTGATCTTTTGGGGACTTAGCCCAACTTACTAAACTTTCTCATCTGAATTCTTTAGTTTGACTGAAAACTAATATCTTCTCAAATATTCTTAAACGTATAAGTTACTCAGCTAAATGCAAAAACAATTAAAGAAAAGTGATTATTAAACTTATCTCAAAACTATAAGCTTTATGGGTGTTCATGAAACCCATATGAAATTTACAGAAACTCATTCATGGCTATAATTCTTGGTATCAATACTTTAAACAAATAAAGAATCAAGAATCATAATAGGAAACTCATATGAAATTTACAGAAACTCATTCGTGGCTATAAATCTTGGTATCAATACTTTAATAATAAGTAAATAATCAAGAATCATAATATTTTATCAAGAATCTATACGTACAAATGAAAATTTAATAAACTTCACAGAATTACATGAATTTGATCTTAACTAGTACTTGAAACTTCTTGGATGAAAACTAACGTATGATTTCTAAAAATATCCACAAAAATAGTTTTTAAAGTGGCCTTACATACCGGGGGAAAGAATTATTGAAGAGTTGAAGGAATTCTTGAGCCTGAAGTACCGTTCTTGATTTTTATGCTTGAGTTTCTTGAGAGCTTTCTGAAAAAATGAGAGTGAATTCTATGCGTTTAGGGCTTAAATTAGAGTTAAAATCGACTAGTTTAGGATTATGGGGTGTGGAAAAGGTCGAAACTACCCTTCCCAATTAAAAGAAAAAAACAACTTGATTTTGTACTGGTGCACATCACGCACCAGTGTTAAATCACTGGTTTTTGCAAGTTTTCAAACTTCGTCGAAATTTCAAAAAAAAAAGTGTGATTTTGCGTCCCTAGCGCGTCACGAAAGGGGCGCGGAAAACTCATTATTTTGCAATTTTTTGGAAAAAATAATTTGACTCGATCGCGTTTAAATCAAGTCGAGACCATTTTTCGACTCAGTTTTTTGCACTGATCGCAAATCCGGTCTCAGATTTGCAAACAGAGCATGGGAAGACGCGTTACACGCAAGGTCAATTC
>DF357970.1:91588-107597 GCA_000787875.1 Solanum virginianum | reverse complement strand
CCAATCATCCTAGGTGGGACACCCAGAAGATTGAAAAGGTTAAGAACTGGCCTAGACCCATCTCTCCGACTGAAATAAGAAGTTTCTTGGGACTAGCAGGCTACTATCGTAGACTCATCAAGGGCTTCTCTTCTTTGTCTACACCATCGACCAAGCTAACTTAGAAAAAGGTCAAATTTTAGTGGTTTGAGGAACATGAGAAGAGTTTTGAAGAGTTGAAGACTAGACTTACTACAACACTAGTTTTGACCTTGCCCAACGGGACGGGAGACTTTGTGATATACTGTGATGCATTCAGAGTTGGACTAGGTTGTGTGCTAATGCAAAGAGGGAAGGTGATAGCCTATGCTTCCAGAAAACTTAAGATCCATCAGAAGAACTATTCAACTCATGATCTCGAGTTGGCAGTGGTGGTAATCCTAGTTAAGATCTAGCATCACTATCTGTATAGAGTGCATCTGGACGTGTTCACTTACCACAAGAGTTTGCAAGACGTATTCAGCTAGAAGGAGCTCAACCTACGGTAAAGGAGATGGTTGGAGTTGCTCAAGGATTATGATATACGGATCCTCTACCACCAAAGTAAGGCTAACATTATTACTGATGCTCTTAGCAGGGCGCCCATAGGAAGCACTATCTATGTGGAGGAAGGAAAGAAGAACTGGCTAAAGAAGTTCATAGATTGGCTCGATTGCGAGTGCAACTTGAGGAGAACAATGAGGGTGAGGTCAACCTTCAGAATGGATCTGCTTCATCCTTAGTGTCAGAAGTGAAGGAAAAGAAAGACCAAGACCCTATCTTATTCCAATTGAAAGAAGTAGTTCACAAGAAAAAGGTGATGGTTTTCTCCTAAGGAGGAGATGGGGTGTTAAGATACTAGGGAAGATTGTGTGTTCCCAATGTTGATGGTATTCGAGTGAGGATCATGGCCGAAGCTCACAACTCCTGACATTCTATATATCCTGGCTCCACCAAGATGTACCAGGACTTGAGAGAAGTCTATTGGTGGAATGGAATGAAGAAGGGCATTGTTGAGTTCATCTCTAAGTGACCTAATTGTCAATAGGTCAAGGTTGAACATTAGACACCGTGTGGATTGGCTCAGAATTTCAAAATTCTTGAATGGAAATAGGAGATGATCAATATGAATTTCATTACTGATTTACCAAGGTCCTGAAAGCAGCATGATTCGAGATGCTTGGCAGTCAAGAAAATTAATACGGCTGAGGAATATGTCCGGTTATACATTCGTGATATTGTGAGTTGCATGGGGTTCCCTTGTCCATCATCTCAGACAGAGGAGCTCAATTCACCTCCCAATTTTGGTGATCTTTTCAGAAAGAATTGGGTACGAAAATGAATCTGAGCATAGCCTTCCACCCTAACACAAATGGAAAGGTGGAGCGCACTGTCACGACCTAAGCCTAGGGCCTAGAAGTGACCGGAGAATGAGGAACCCAAAGGAACCCCAAACAAGCCTCATAGTATATCATTACACATCCTTCGTCGCGAAACAATTAAATGACATTTGAAGAATGGAAATAAGGGAAAAGAGGACTTGTCATAACATAGCATCAAGAGCTAATAGAATCAACTTATGACATAAATACATAGTTTTGCCCAACAACACCTCTACTACATAGATAATGGCGGGGGCCAAGAAATACAACCGGTCTTACCCTCATAGTAATAAGTAAATGATAAAGTAAAGAACATCTTAATACATAGTGTGAGAGAATAGTTCTTGTCCCCGGAATGGAGGACTCACCAATAGCTAACTTGAACAGTCTATCTAGGCATAAGAAGAATCAATAGGAGCTCCGCTCCCTACACGGTGATATCATATAGGCAAGAGTATGTATTAGTAAACCTTGGTTTGTTGATGATGGTCACACCCCAATCATCCTAGGTGTAAAGAAGAGACCAAGCTAGCTTTCCAACCTTGGTTTGTTGATGATGGTTACACCCCAATCATCCTAGGTGGTGAGGTATAAACTCCTCACATGTTTGATGTTGGTCATACCCCAATCATCCTAGGTGGTGAAATATAAACCCCCCACATGGTTGATGAGTACAAACCCCCAACTTGGTTGATAATGGTCACACCCCAATCATCTTAGGTGATGAAATACTAACCCCTCACATGGTTGATGAGCACAAACCTTCACCTTGGTTGAGTATGGTCTAATACAACACTTTATATAGAATTTATCAAGTACATTAGCTCATTTCATCATTATATCATCATTCATATCATATCGCTGGAATATTAGATCCAAGATTTGAAGCTCTAAACATACTAAAACAACTATACTTTCATGAACTAAAATCACTATGCAGTGAATTTCTCAATATACAAGACCCACATGTAATATCAACTTTAAATCATGCAATATTATGTAAAAGAGAGTTTAGGCACCATGGGTGGAAGGACCCAATAGTTCAACACCACATACCTTAGCTTTGAAGAGGTTCTTGAAGAAGACTTTAATGGAGACTTGAAGCTTGAGTTAAACCTTGAAGAAATCCTTAAGATTAGTCTTGAGTTTGGGACTTGAATTTAGGGTGAAATATGAGTATAAATGTTTGAGTGAGTTTTGGGGAATGTTTAGGATGATATGAGGGTGAAATAAGGCTAAGTATATGTATTTTCAAGTGTGGAAACCCTTAGGCCAAAGACTTAAAAGTCTTGGACTGAAGTCAAGAGAAAATAAGACCAAAACGGACTGCTCACTGGAAATTGTATTTTCGGCATGGGCGAGTTTTACGAAAATGGGCATAAATCCTTCAACTGAACTCAGATTGAGGTGAAACAAAGTGAGTCGGAAATATAATTCAAAGAGCTTTCAGTTGGTAATTTGTGGGCCACGCAATTGTTTGTGTGCTAAGAGATATGCCCCTTCAAATTGGACCCTTCTAAATAGCATATTTTGCGATTTTTGGATTTTGATATGGTTGCTCTAAAATTCGGGTTAGACCCATTTTTCACTCAATTTGATCCTTTAAACAATAATATGAAGTCATATTTTCAAAATAACAAATGGAGTTTTTAAGATATATGGAAAACAAGATTCTGGGCACTTTTGAGGCACATTTTCGAGCACTTTTTTTTGGGTCGTTTCAATATCTCCCCCTTGGGAACATTCGTCCCCGAATGTCACAACCTAGAAGGCAACCTCTTTGGGTCATTTCAATATCTCCCCCTTGGGAACATTCGTCCCCGAATGTAGAAGAGATGTACAAGACAAGATTAATCTTGAACAAATCAGCCCCAATATAAATGCAACATTACATTTAAACACCGTTTTCAAAATCTCAACATTAGTGTAAAATCATCATAAACTTACCAACTTAAACATGAATGTATATGATTGACATAGGGGCTGAAATGCAAGACTTGAAATTATAAAAGGACTTGACGTGTTATGATAAGCTTGAATAAAATGAAAGAGATATGGATATTGCTCCTCCATGCCCGCTCCAGCTCGCCGAAAGACACAGACGAATAGACGACTCTTCCCAAAGGGTCTTGAAGAACACTACATCATTATCAATCCATTTGTCCACATATCCATCTAACACCTCTATCGGAACCTTCTCTTAAGTCAAATTACCCTCCTTAACACCCACAACCTCAAAAAATCTAATCCTCTTATCCCAAGAAGATTTGGAACCATCAAGAACCCTATACTGCCATTCTCAACTTCCTTCAATCTAACTCCCTATCTAGCCGACCGATGGACTCTACTAGTCTCCTCCTTACCACCATCAACAACACATGCTATGCTACCTAGAGTACCAACCGCAACACTAGCCTTACCGGAAAAAAACTAATGCACACTCACATCATAATTCTTAAAGACTTATAACCACCTTCTTTCTACCCACAATGCACACTTACCATATTTAGCAAACAACCTATTGTCCTCCAAGACATGCAACACTACCCCCGAATAATTCACAAGCTTAGAACAAATCAATACTTCATTACAAGAAATCAACACAAACATGGAAAGATAGGGTTTTAAGACCCTATTCAAGGAGACCACAATCATTACCAGTGCATAAGTCAACCAAACAACTCCATCAATACTAATAATGCTCACTCATAATCCGAAAAGACACCAAGGGATATCACCTACCTTCATTCTCACTTAGGGACAAAACCTGAACCAAAGATTAATCTTAAAGAAGTGACTAACCCATCGTAGTTGACTAAATAGATCGACCATTCTTACCCATCATATTACAACCTTACGAGTTCTACACTCATTAGAAATATGCCATGCAAGTAGCCCAAACTATCCCAAGACCCTCAACATAACAAGCTAAGTCGTCATCCCACAAGAATACTTATAATATGCATGTACATACTCTCAAAGAGACAATGGTCATTTTCCAAATCATTTCAATGCACAATTGGGCTTAAAAGCAAAACACCATTCATAATAATTCATATTTAGGCTCAAATGCCAAAATTATAATTTCATTGTCATAATACTCGTGCATAGGAATAAGGTATTCATATACAAAATGGTGCAAACACCCAAAATACTTAAAGAGCCAAAATCAAAGACATATATGTGATCACAATATTATCATAACCACCCTTTTATCAAAATTATACCATAAAATGAAATTGCGCTTACCCATAACATAACTTTTCAAAATAATCTGTGTACATGAATGCATATGCTATGAACAATGAGGAAATGACATGGGTAATTAAGACTCCATTTAAATCAACATTTATAGTATGAAGTTAAAGTGAAAACTTAGTTAATTCCATATTCAAAATCCATAGTGTAATCTCTCATGCATAAATAATTTGAAAAGGGGGACGTGCATACTTACAACTCCATAAACCCAAGGTAAATCCTCATAAAATGGTTTAAATCACATTAAAATCATCAAATAAACACTACCCATGCATCAATAGAATTTTAGGAATCATAATATTCAAATCCCAAATTAAAACAACTAAAATCCATGTAGGTTTTCTTGAAAATAAATTTTGGGTCTCCTCGATTGGAAGGAATCAAGGATTAATCCACATACACATGAATCCTACTAGCACCAAGGAATAACACAAGAAATAGCAATCCCCGGACCTATCAAATCACGCTACTCACAACCTCCGGCAATAGCTCACTAAACCCAAGAGGCGCCTAATATTCGGTAAAGTCAAAGGTCTAGGCTAATCTCTTATGACCTTTATCTTTCTAAGGTCCACCTTAATACCATCACTCGGCACCACACAACCTAGAAGGCAACCTCTTACCACCAAAATTCTTCTTCGTCTTACTAAGGTCCACCTTAATACCATCACCCGACACCACACATCCGAGGAAGGCAACCTCTTATCACCAAGATTCTCTTCTCTCCCACTTAGCACCCAACCTTCTTCCTTAAACTTGTAGTACTACTCTCAAATAATTCACATGCACTACCTCATTAGGGAACAAACCACATTATAATCACCAAAACCACCATAAACCTATTAGAGTAGGGACTAAAGATCTTACTCAAGAGACTTATAGGCATAACCGGCGTACTACTCAAACCAAAAGACACTACCCCAAATTCAAAATATCGAAAAGGGGCATCCTAGGCTTCATCTACCACTAACAACAATTCTATAAAAAAAAAAACTTAGGTTCAACACCTCCAATTCTCACAAGATGATAAATGCAACCCCTTAGAGACTAATTGTACCTTAAGACATGAAATGGATCTACTTTCCTTGTTATCGCTTAACAACTTTCCCCTCAAAGACGGGCTCATTAGGGATTTGGGATCTAACTCACGGGTCCTACCATCCATAAAGACACAATATGCGTGCAACCATTCCATCCCTAGTATGATATCAAAATCCTCTACGCCAACTCCAACAAGCCACAAAACAAGATCTAATGCAATATATACCCGGATAAACACCTATGAGCTTTCTAGCAACAATAAACTCAACCAAGAGAAAAACACCAAAGGTTTACATTATAACTTGGGGCACACAAAAAGCCCTACCATCAACTAAAAGAAGAAAGAAGAAATAGTGAAACTCGGATCCATCAAAATCAAAACTTTTTACTTACCTTCCTTCACCTTCCTCTTTGAAGCGGTAAGATAAACTAAAAGAGCAAAGAACATTCATTAGAGGGGAAAGCGCTATCTCACTTCTAAACCACGACATAGACCAGGAAGAAGGGACATTTTCTAAAACGTCTCATAGCCTCTTACTCATAGTTAGGGTGCACAACACAACTATAAATAAGACTCTAATCGACGCGGTGTGCTGGAAATCAAGGATCTAACAACCTAGTGCTCTGACACCATCTTGGTCACGACCCAAGCCTAGGGCTTAGACGTGACTAGTGAATGCAGAACCCAAAGAAATCCAATAGTCCTTGTCCCCGGAATAGAGGACTCACCAAAGGCTAACTTGAACAATCTATATAGGCACAAGAAGAATCAATAGGAGCTCCAGTCCCTACATAGTGATATCATGTAGGCAAGAGTATGCATTAGTACGTTTGAATGTACTAAGTATGTGGGATGCAATGCAACAATAGATAGACATCATAATCTAAAATCCATAATGATAGGCAATAGGAATAATATAGCAATATCACATGTATGATCAATGCATAAGTAAAACATAATTAAGTAAATCATGCTCATATAAGATATCATATGTAAAAAGGAGACCAAGCTAACTTTCCAACCTTGGTTTGTTGATGATGGTCACACCCCAATCATCCTAGGTGGTGAGGTATAAACCCCTCACATGGTTGATGTTGGTTACACCCCAATCATCCTAGGTGGTGAAGTATAAACCCCTCTCATGGTTGATGAGTATAAACCCCCAACTCGGTTGATGATGGTCACACCCCAATCATCCTAGGTGGTGAAGTATAAACCCCTCTCATGGTTGATGAGTATAAACCCCCAACTCGGTTGATGATGGTCACACCCCAATCATCCTAGGTGATGAAGTACAAACCCCTCACATGGTTGAGGAGTACAAACCCCTCACATAGTTGAGGAGTACAAACCCTCACCTCGTTTGAATATGGTCTTATGCAACACTTTATATAGAATTTATCAAGTACATAAGCTCATTTCATTATTATATCATCATTCATATCATATTTCATAATTTGGACTTTCAATTCCTTAAGAAATCATAACCGGAAATTTTATCAAACACTTAATAGATTATAATAGGGATATAAGACCATGCAATTTTGAGATGAAATCATATAGGAAAATCAGTGGTAAAACCTTTAATCAACACCTTGCAACACCCCCAAGACATTCATATCAAAACCCCTTATCAGTTTCAACATTAAATCCAAAATTTGAAGCTCAAAATATGCTAAAACAACTATACTTTCATGAACTAAAATCATTGTGCAGTAAATTTCTCAACATATAAGACCCACATGTAATATCAACTTTAAATCATGCAATATTAAGTAAACGAGGGTTTAGGCACCATGGGTGAAAGGATCTAATGGTTCTGCACCACATACCTTAGCTTTGGAGAGGTTCTTGAAGAAGACTTTAATGGAGACTTGAAGCTTGAGTGAAATCCTTAAGATTGGTCTTGAGTTTGGAACTTAAATTTAGGGTGAAATATGAATAATGGAGAGTTGAAGCTTGAATGAGATCCTTGATGAAATCCTTAAGATTGATCTTTGGTTTGGGACTTGAATTTAGGGTGAAATATGTGTCTAAGTGTTTGAGTGAGTATTAGGAAATGTTTAGAATGATATGAGGATAAAATAAGGCTAAGTATATGTATTTTCAAGTGTGGGAACCCTTAGACCCAAGACTTAAAAGTCTTGGACCGAAGTCAAGAGAATTAGGACCAAAACGATCTGCTCACTAGAAATTGCATTTTCTGCAGGAGCGAGTTTTACGAAAATGGGCAAAAATCCTTCACGGGTGAGTTTTACGAAAATGGGCATAAATCCTTCATCCGAACTCGGATTGAGGTGAAACAAAGTGAGTTTGAAATATAATTCAAAGGGATTTCAGTTGGTAAGTCGTGGGCTATGCAGTTCTTTGTGTACTAAGAGATATGCCCCTTCAAAGTGGACCCTCCTAAATAGCGTATTTTGCAATTTTCGTATTTTGATACGGTTGCTCGAAAATTTGGGTTAGACCTATTGCTCACTAAATTTGACCCCCTAAACAAGAATATGAAGTCAAATTTTCAAAATAACAAATGAATTTTTAGACATATGGAAAACAAGATTCCGGGCACTTTCGAGGTAAATTTTCGATCACTTTTTTTTGGGTCATTTCAATATCTCCCCCTTGGGAATATTCGTCCCCGAATGTAGAAGAGACGTACAAGACCAGATTAATCATGAACAAATCAGCCCCAATATAAATGCAACATTACATTTAAAACACTGTTTTCAAAATCTCAACATTAGTGTAAAATCATCATAAACTTACCAACTTAAACATGAATGCATATGAATGACATAGGGGCTGAAATGCAAGACTTGAAATCATAAAAGGACTTGACGTGTTATGATTTGCTTGAATAGAATGAAAGAGATAAGGATATTGCTCCTCCATGCCCGCTCCAAGGACTTGACATGTTATCATAAGTTTGAGTAGAATGAAAGAGATACGGATATTGCTCCTCCATGCCCGCTCCAGCTCCCCGAGAGACACATACGAATAGATGACTCTTCCCAAAGGGCCTTGAAGAACACTACATCATTATCAATCCACTTATCCACTCATCCATCCAACACCTCCACCGGAACCTTCTCTTAAGTCAAATTACTCTCCTTACAACCTCAAAGTGTTCTATAACATTAAAGTCACCAACATATCACATCCACCTAGAAGCATGACAAACCAGATTAATCATATCTACACCTAAAGGTAATCCCCAAACTTAAGCAATTTTACCAACCTCCCTCTACACTCTATAATGACTCACAATCCTCAACTTAATTGTCAATCTTCATAGGTAACCCCAAACTTATGCAACCTTACCAACCTCCCTCTACACTCCATAAGGACTAACAAACCTCAACTCAATTGTCAACCTAAAATACACCTAACCCACTTGGTACCGTAACCACCATCTCCCCCTTGGGAGACAACCTCCACTTTATCATCTTCTCACCCAAGACATCCAACTCTAATAAGATGGACTCAAGGCCTTGCCTAATTTAGTCCTCTTATCCCAAGAAGATTTGGAACCGTCAAGAACTTAACCACCTTCTTGCTACCCACAATGCACACTTACCACATTTAGCAAACAACTTATTATCCTCCAAGACTTGCAACACTACCTTCAAATGATTCACAAGCTCTCAACAAATCAATACTTCGTTACTAAAAATCACCGTAAATATGGTAAGGTAGGGTTTTAAGACCCTATTCAAGAAACCACAATCATTACCGATGCATAAGTCAACCAAACAACTCCATCAATACTAATAATTCTCACTCCTAATCGGAAAAGACATCTAGGGATATCACCTACCTTCATCCTCACTTGGGGACAAAATCCAAACCAAAGATCAATCTTAAAGAAGTGACTAATCCATCATAGTTGACTAAATAGATCGACCATCCTTACCCACTATATTACAACCTTACGAGTTCTACACTCATTAGAAACATGCCATGCAAGTAGACCAAACTACCCCAAGACCCTCAACACAAGTAGCTAAGTTGTCAACCCACAAGAATACTTATAATATGCATGTACATACTCTCAAAGAGACAATAGTCATTTTTCAAATCATTTCAATGCACAATTGGGCTTACAAGCCAAACACCATTCATAATAATTCATATTTAGGCTCAAATGCCAAAATCGTAATTTCATAGTCATAATACTCGTGCATAGGAATGACCCATTCATATACAAAATGGTGCAAACACCCAAAATACTTAAAGAGCCAAAATCAATGACATATATGTGATCATAATATTATCATAACCAACCTTTTATCAAAATGATATTATAAAATGATATTGGGCTTACTCATAACATAACTTTTCAAAATAATCTGTGTACATGAATGCATATGTTATGAACAATGAGATAATGACATGGGTAATTAATACTCCATTTAAAGATCAACATTTATAGTATGAAGTTGAAGTGAAAACATAGTTAATTCCATATTTAGTTAATTCCATATTTAAAATCATAGTGTAATCTCTCATGCATAAATGATTTCAAAAGGGGAACATGCAGACTTATAACTCTATAAACCCAAGGTAAATCCTCGTATAATGGTTTAAATCATATTAAAATCATCAAATAAACACTACCCATGCATCAATAGAATTTTAGGAATCATAATATTCAAATCCCAAATTAAAATAACTAAAATCCATGTAGGCATAACCAGCGTACTAGTCAAACCAAAAGACACTACCATAAATTCAAAATATTGGAAAGGGGCATCCTAGGCTTCATCAATCACCAACAACAATTCTATAAACAAAATAACTTAGGTTCAACACCTCCAATTCTCACAAGATGATAAATGCAACCCCTTAGAGACTAATTATACCTTAAGACATGAAATGGGTCTACCTCCTTTGCTATCGCTTAATAACATCCCCCTCAAAGACGGGCTCATTAGGGATTCAGGATCTAACTCTACGAGTCCTACCATCCATGAAGACACAATATGGATGCAAATATTTCATCCCTAGTATGACATCAAAATCCTCTACGCCAACTCCAACAAGCCACAAAGCAAGACCTAATGCAATACAAACCCGAATAAACACCTATGAGCTTTCTAGCAACAATTAACCAAACCAAAAGATAAACACCAAAGGTTCATATCACAACTCGGGTCATACAAGAAGCCTCACAATCAACTAAAAGAAGAAAGAAGAAATAGTGAAACTCGGATCCATCAAAATCAAAACCTTCTACTTACCTTCTTTCACCTTTCTCTTTGAAGCAGCAAGATTAACTAAACGAGCAAAAAACTTTCATTAGAGGGGAAAGAGCTATCTCACTTCTAAAGCATAACATAGACCATGAAGAAGGGACACATTTTCTAAAACGTCTCATAGCCTTCTACTCATAGTTTTGGTGCACAACACAACCATGAATAAGACTCTAATTGATGCAGTGTGTTGAAATTTGAGGATCTAACAACCTAGTACTCTGATACAATCTTTATCACGACCCAAGGCTAGGGCCTAGATGTGACCAGTGAATGAGGAACCCAAAGAAACCCCAAATAAGCCTCATAGCATATTATTACACATTCTTGGTCGCAAACTTAGATGTGACAGGCGAATGGGGAACCCGAAAGAACCCCAAACAAGACTCATAGCATATCATTACATATCCTTGATCATGAAAACAATTAACTGACATTTGAAGAATGGAATTAAGGGCTAAAGGGACTAAGGGAGAACTTGTCATAACATAGAGTCAAGAGATAATAGAATCAATTCATAGCATAAATACATAGATTTGTCCAATGATACCTGTACTACATAGATAATGGCGGGGGCTAAGACATACAATTGGGCTCACCCTTATAGTCATAAGTAAATGATAAAGTAAAGAGAATCTAAATACATAGTGTGAGAGAATAGTGCTTGTTCCCAAAATAGAGGACTCACTAAAGGCTAACTTGAACAATCCATCTTGGCACAAGAAGAATCAATAGGAGCTCCGGTCCCTACATGGTGATATCATGTACACAAGAGTATGCATTATTATGTTTGAATGTACTAAGTATGTGGGATGCAATGCCACAATAGATAGATATCATAATCCAAAATGCATAACGACAGGCAATAGGCATAATAAGATCCAAGATTTGAAGCTCAAAATATACTAAAACAACTATACTTTCATGAACAAAAATCACTGTGCAGTAAATTTCTCAACAGGTCTTGAGTTTGGGACTTGAATTTAGGGTGAAATATGAGTCTAAATGTTTGAATGAGTTTTGGAGAATGTTTAGGATGATATGAGGGTGAAATAAGCCTAAGTATATATAACTTCAAGTATGAAAACCCTTAGGCCCAAGACTTAAAAGTCTTAGACCAAATTCAAGAGAAAATAAGACCAAAACGGATTGCTCACTGGAAATTGCATTTTCTACACATGTGAGTTTTACGAAAATAGGCATAAATCCTTCATCCAAACTCGGAATGAGGTAAAACAAAGTGCGTTGAAAAGATAATACAAAGAGATTTCTGTTGTTACATCATAGGCTACCCAGTTCTTTGTGTGCTAAGAGATATGCTCCTTTAAAGTTGACCCTACTAAATAGCATATTTTGCAATTTTTGGATTTTGATACAGTTGCTCGAAAATTTTGGTTAGATCCATTTCTCACTCAATTTGACACCCTAAAAAAGAATATAAAGTCAGATTTTCAAAATAATGAATGAATTTTTTGATATACGAAAAATAAGATTTTGGGCACTTTTGAGGCACATTTTTGAGCACTTTTTTTGGGTCGTTTCACGCACCATTCAGACTTTGGAGGATATGTTGAGAGTTTATGTCATTGAATTCAAGGATAATTGGAATGATCATTTGCCATTAATTGAATTTGCATACAATAATAGTTGTCATGTCATCATTCGGATGGCCCCTTGTAAAGCTTTATACGGGAGGAGATGTAGATCACCGATTGGATGGTTTGAGGTTGGTGAAGTTGAATTAATTGGACCCAGTCTTGTCTACCAATCTATGGAGAAGGTGAAAGTCATCTAAGAAAGGTTAAAGACATTGCAAAGTCATCAAACGTCTTACACTAACGTGAGGAGAAGGGACTTGTAGTTTGAGGTGGATGATTGGGTGTACCTGAAGGTGTCACCCATGAAGGGTGTCATGAGGTTCGATAAAAGGGGAAGTTGAGTCCATGTTATATCAGACCTTACCAGATTGTGAGGAGGATTGGGAAGGTCATTTATGAATTAGACTTCCCTTCCTAGCTAGACGGGATCCATCCAGTATTCCACTTTTTGATGCTGAAGAAGTGTTTGGGAGATCTGGCTTTAGAAATCCCCATTGAGAGTACGAGAGTAAAGGATAGTTTGTCCTATGTCAAATTCTAGTCCAAATTCTTGACCGTTAAGTTCGCAAGATGAGGAATAAAGAGATAGCCTCCGTCAAAGTTCTGTGAAGGAAGCTATGAAGATTAAATACATGTACCTATTCGTGCCAATTGATAATGATGTCGAAGGTAATCTCCCTATCCTTAACATTATTAAAATTTCCATTCTCAAATTTATGTGTCGATCCTAATTCTTGAGTCCAAGATAAAGATGCAGAAAGTGATGGATAGTTGAGAGTTCGAGGGTTTTCGAGTGAGGAGTGAGATGAGTTTTGAGTATACTTGTGCCATTATTCTACCTTTACTCATCATTCGAGGATGAATGATCCCAAGGGAGAGATGATGTAACACCTCATAAATTATGGAAATGCCCCTTGAATATAATTGTGCGCACACACATCTTCCTAAACTCCAATGGAAAATCTGAGATCGGATTGGCGATCAGTGCAAAAAATCAAGTGGGAAAATGATCTCGACCCGATTTTAGAGCAACCGGGTTCAAAAATAATTTTCTAAATTTTTCTCTGAGACAATGTTGATGCGCACCAAGGATACAATGCGCCTTGGGTATGAACTAACACTTGTAATTTTTTTAATTTTTGATGGGAACTTGAAATCTCAGAAAATCATGAAAATTTACATGTCTGCACCCCTAGCGAGAAGCAAACATGTGTTTGCGCAGTGGAAGTTTATAATTCTTTTACGGGAAGGGCCTTTTGATCATTCCTAACCCTATTCTAAGTCTCAAAGCGTGTTTTAAAGTCTTTTAGTCATACAAAGGGTTTCAAAACCCATTATTTTCCTAGTCTAAAAGCATATTTCTGAGAGAGAAAGCAAGAAAAAGCCTAAGGATTTCTAAGTTTGGGTATAATTGCTTAAAGAGACTTGGTAATTCTTTACTCCAAGCATGTAAAGGCTACCCATTACATGGGATTATTCTCCCATATGCCCCATTGAATGAATTAGGTTGATTGTTGAATGTGATGGGTGTTATCTGTGAAATCCTTGAATGCTATTTTGAAAAATATCTTTAATTTCCATATATTTTCTTAAATTGATGATCATCATAACTTGAATCGACTGTTTAAGTGAATTACTGCATGATTATGTATATACTCTACCTAATTTCCTTAACTAAAGACTTCAACAATGAACTTAGGGGTAATGTTTAGAGCCTTGAACATTTGGGTGTGTTGTTTGCTATGGTCTGGGTCCTAAGATGAATGTGTTGATTATTGAAGTTGATGAGATTAGTGTCCTGAGAGTCTAAATGAGAATGAAATTAATCTTGAAAGAATGATCCTACTCCTTGAGTTGATAGATTATAAGATGAGTTGAGCTTTCTTGCTCGAAGAAGCTAAGTGATGGAAACTCTTGATTGATTGACAGTTTATGAGCAAGTCAAGTCATGAGAGAGTATTGAGCACTAAAATGGGTATGAATGAGTCCCACTCACACTCATTAACTACGTGGCCAGCGTAGGAGAGGATTGGAGCATGAAAGCGAATGTTTCCTTTGTCCCAAAATAGGATTTGATAGACTTATAGATCCACTAACAGACTTGTCCTTTCCCCCGATAAGGTACTGGACGGATGTGGCAATGATATATCTTCATTGAATCATCATCAGCCCATAGGTGATAGTTGTTGGTTAGAGAAACTCTTAGATAGGTTCCATGTTGATAATACTCTGATGTTGATATAATAATATGAGTCTTGTCTTATGGTGATGTGATAATGTCCTATTCCTTATCCTGAGTTGAAACTGAGTAACTGATGAGTTAATGCTATGTCATAATATCTTGCCTATACTGTTTACTTTAGCCTATTTTATATACAGTACATTCAACGTACTAAGCCCCTTTGGCGCTGCATCATTTCATGATACAGATTCAGTAGACAGAGGACTTCAGCAGGCAAATCATTGAGGTTCACAGAGTTTCAGCCCGAGACTTGGTGAGTCCTCTCCTGCATTTGGAGGATGGTTCTTTTTTTTATTTGTTTGAGCTATTTTCTTGAATTGTGGTAGCCATAGCTATTCATGGTACCTTCTTAGACAATAGTTTTAAATTTAGAGGCTTCATCGACATAGAGAGATGATAGATGATGTTGGTATTTCTTTTCCCCTTTTCCTTTTTTAAACTAAGTTCTTTCATTAATCCCTTTTCTTGTATGATAGGCATATTTGATGAGTATTATAGCCCACTGATAATTAGGTTAAGGTTATTCTTTAATATCTTTCGCTGATCAACTGATTGAACAAATGTGATGAGACTAAGTGGTTCGCTTGGGGGCTAGCAATAGTCTTTGGGTGTCAGTTACGTCTAAGGTACCCTCCCGGGGCATGAGATCCTAATTCCCGTTTTGCCTCCATAGACTGAGTCATACTTCCCCACTCCTTAGTCCTTTTGTGCTATGTGGTATGTGAATCCATGCAAATCTCTATTCCTATGATATCCCTATAACATGAGTCATACTTTTCCATCCCTTAGAACTATGTGTTTACTATCTCTTTATATGGATATTTTGATGCTTGTTTGGGAACTATCGGGGTTCCTATTCACCATGTAACTCCTAGATTCTAGGTCCGAGTCATGACATGTAACACCCCACATTTGATAATGCTAGTACTATGCAAATGAAACTTGAGATGGTTACTTCCATTGTTTGAATTTGCTAGCTAAACGGAGATGAGGTCCAACCTTGAATTTGTCCAAGTCCAAGTATGAATAAAATCCGTGTTAAGAGTGTAACTCTAGCCCATGTCTTAGCATCATAAAAATGGACTATGCTTACAGCCCAAGATAAAGAATAAGAAGAGCCCAAAGTCTTGATAATACATTTGGCTTATTGGACCCAAATTAAGTGAATAAGAATTTGGAAAATTGGGCAGCCAAGGCCCATCAAATGTGAGACCCTT
>DF357970.1:65215-79144 GCA_000787875.1 Solanum virginianum | reverse complement strand
CGCAAAAAACTCATGGATGCACAATTTAGCATAATCTTCAGCACTATAAGTTGTTTTAACCATAACAAATGAGCCAATTTTGTTATCCTAGCAACAATAACCCATATGGAATCAAAATGCCTCTTAGTCTTAGGCAAACCAATCACAAAATCCATGTTGATCTTTTCCCACTTCTAAGTAGGAATCTACATCTTGGGTTAGGCTACCGGGCCTTTGATGTTTGGGTTTGACTTGTTGACAATTGTGGAATCCTTCTACAAACTATGTAATGTCTCTTTACCACCCCACAAATACACTTTCCTCAAATCCCTATACATCTTTGTAGAACCAAGGTGAATAGAATAGGAAGAATTATGAGCCTCATCAAGAATCCTCTCTCTCAAGTCATCCACACGAGGCATACACAACCTACTTTGGTACCTAAGGGCACCATTTTGCCCCCATCATCAACATGAGCTAGGCTACCCATAGACCCCCTACTTAGAGTATCAGCCATAACATTAGCCTTACCTGGCTGATAATGCACACTTATATCATAATCCTTAAAAAGCTCTAATCACCTTCATTGCCTGAAGTTGAGATCTTTTTGAGTGAACACATATTGGAGACTCTTATTATCATTAAACACATCAACATGCACCCCATACAAATAATGACACCAAATTTTCAAAGAAAATACCATGGCGACAAATTTAAGATCATGAGTAGGATAATTCTATTCATGCACCTTGAGTTATTTAGAATCATAGGCTATTACCTTACCATTTTACATCAAAACACAATCCAAGCCAATCTGAGAGGCATCACAGTACACAACAAACCCTTCCAACCCTTTTGGTAGAGATAAGATAGGAGCGGAGACAAGCATATCCTTCAAGGTTTGGAAACTCTTTTCACACTTATCAGTCAACACAAACATAGCCTTCTACTTAGCATACAACTTCTCTTCCCTCAATCTTTGTAGCACTATCCTCAAATGGGCCACATGCTCCTTCTCACTATGAGAATAAATCAAAATATCATCAATGAAAACCATCACAAACAAATAAAGGTAGGATTTAAAGACCCTATTCATAAGATCCCTGAAGATAGCCAGTGCATTGGTCAACCCAAAAGACATAACCACAAATTTATAATGCCCATACCTAGTTTAGAAGGCCATCTTGGGAATGTCACACTCCCTCACCTTCACTTGATGATACTCGGACCGAAGATCACTTTTAGAGAAGTGACTAGCCCCTTGAAGTTGGTCAAACAAATCATCAATCCTTGGTAGAGGATACTTATTCTTTATAGTGACCCTATTAAGTTGTCAGTAGTCAATGCACATTCTAAGAGTACCATCTTTCTTCTTCATAAACAATACAAGTGCACCCCAAGATGATTGACTAGGCCTAATAAAACCCTTCTCCAACAAATCCCTGAATTGCTCCTTCAACTCTTTTAACTCTGCCGGGGCCATATGGTAAGGGGGAATAGAAATAAGTTGAGTATCGGGGAGGAGGTCTATACCAAAATCTATTTTCCTATTGGGAGGAACACTGGGAATGTCATTAGGAAAGACATCAAGAAACTCATTCACCACCAGAACCAACTCTATGGGAAGAACTTTGGACTCAGTATCCCTAACCCTCACAAGATGATAGAGACACCCCTTAGAGATCAACATTTTGGCTTTAATGCAACAGATAAACCTACTCTTGACCACCACATCATTACTCTCCCACTCAAGGACGGGTTCATTTGGGAATTGGAATTTGACCCTACGAGTTCTACAATCAATAGAGGCATAATATGCATGCAACCAATCCATCCTACGAATAACATCAAAATCCACCATATCCAACTCAACAAGATCACAAGGCAAAATTTTATGCAAGATGCAAATGGGATAATTTCTATAGACCTTTCTAGCAACAATAGATACATCAATTGGAGTAGACACATCATAAAACTCACACAACAATTCGGGTTCAACATAAAACTTTTTGGAAATAAAAGGAGTAACAAAAGAAAGGGTGGCACCTGGGTCTATCAATGTTGACACATCTAATTCAAAGACTTTTAGCATACCCATGATGACATTGGGCACCTCATCTACCCTTTGCCTCCTTTAAAGAGCATAAAATCAATTGTGCCTTAGGGCACCACCTTGTTAGTCTCCTTCCCTTAAAGGAACCATATTTGCACCCCGACCTTGTAGATGGCCATCTCTACCCTTGTTGCGATTTCATGGACAATCAATCATTTTGTGGACTATCTCCCTACAATCAAAACAAGCATTGGTATCCCTCAAGCATGGGCCACCATGACCCCTACCACACTTTGGATACATAGTGTTAGGCCCCACACCACTTTCACCTTGGGCCCTTGGATAGTCATTGGCAAATCTTCTATTAGAAGCATGAGAAAGCCCTTGGCCTTGATGAAACTGGCCACCCTTGGGAGTTTGGAACTTACCATCAAAATAGGCTCTCTTGGCCTCATTACCCCTTCTCTTTCTCAATTTCTCCCCCTCTAATTATGTAGCATAAGTCATTAAGTGTGACAAATCCATGTCACTAATCAACATAGCAGCCCGGCACTCCTCATTCACCAAATTGGATACACCCATCACGAACTTGTTCATTCTAGACCATGGGTCGGCAACCAAGTGTGGAGCATATTTTGAGAGTTGGTTGAACTTGAGGGAATACTCCCTTGCACTCATAGATCCTTGCGTCAAATTTATGAACTCCATCATTTTGGCCTACCTAAGCTCAAGAGGAATGAACCAGTTAAGGAAAGTCGCCTTAAACTTCTCCCAAAGAATCACATTATTTTTCCCCTTCTCCTCCTTCCATTGAATATACCATATTTGAGCCACCCCGTTGAGTTGGTAAGCTGCCAACTCCGCCTTCTCTTCCTACCTCACACCCATGATAGACAATACTTTGTATACCTCATCAATAAACTCTTTAGGGTCCTTATCCACTTTAGACCCATTGAACTTCGATGGGTCATCCTCATGAAAGCCTTCACCCTTGATGTCGGTGTAGGAGCATGAGGGGCATAGGCCCCTTAGTTTACTTGGTTAGTCATCGCTTGAGCTAGCAAGGTGAGAGCATAGCAGAGCTCTCCATGAGCCAGTTGTCCCATGGGAGTGCGGGTTATTCTTCCTCTTGTGTTAGGCATAATCTAGCATAGCAAAGAACAATCGTTGGGGGGAACCCTTACCTTAACTTCTATAGAACAACATAGAGTAAGAAGAAGGGAAAAATTTCCTAAAACACCTCATAGCCTCTTACTCATAGTCGTGGTGCATAACACAACCATGAATAAGACTCTAATCGACACCGTGTGTTGGATGTCGAGGACCATTAACAACCTAGTTCTCTAATACTTTGTCACGACCCAAGCCTGGGGCCTAGATGTGACATGGCGAATAGAGAACCCGAAGGGACCCCAAACAAGCCTCTTAATATATAATTACACATCCTTGGTCGTGAAAAATATAAAACAACAATAAAGGATAAAAAGGGAATATGGGGCTAAGTTACATCCTTGATACCATAGAAATATAACAAGTCAATAGTATAACATTAATACATCATAAGGTTCCAATAACACCTCTACTACATAAATAGGAGGGGGGACAAGATAATCTCTGGGCTCACCCTCATAGTCATAAGTTTTCAACATAAAAAGAATCAATACATAGCATAAATCAAGAGAAGTATGTCCTCGTAGTTGAGGACTCACCAACTTCCTTTGAGAGAAATCGTACTACGTGTAGGAGGAGGATGATCAAGTGGGGCTCCAGTTCCTATATGATAACATCATGTAGGCATAGAGTATGCATTAGTATGTTTGAATATACTAAGTATGTGGGATACAATGCAACAATATATAGGCAATATAATCGAAATGCATAAGTAGGCAATAGTTGAGCAAATAGAAATATGGCATGTATGAATAATACTTGAAGTGAACATGTTTATATATAGGTCATATTACATGTGAAGGAAGAGACCATCATCATAGACCAAGTAAACTCAGTACTTGGAACCCAAGGTAGACCACCCCTTAGAAGTGATTGAGGAATCAACTCCTTAATTAGTTGACGGATATGACCACCCTCCGTTGGAAGTGATTGAGGTATCAACCCCTCAATTCGTTGATGGCTTACCACCCCCATCTGAGGTGATTGAGGTATCAACCCCTCAATTGGTTAACGGACATGACCACCCTCCATCGAAAGTGATTGAGATATCAACCCCTCAATTGATTGAAGGCTTACTATCCCGATTCGAGGTGATTGAGGCATAAACTCCTCAATTAGTTATGGTCAACTCACAACACTATTGGTGCTTTTCTTGAAATTAACACATATATACATTACTTTCATCATCGTAAAGTCACTTAACTTGTATGTCATGCATTAGGCCTTCAACAACTCAATAAACATAATCCGGACATTTTATCAAATACTTGGCGAGTGTGTAATGCTTGTATAAGATCATCCAATTCAAGAGTGAAATCTTGCCAGAAAATTAAATATAAAACCAACCACCAATACTTGGTAATACCCTCATGCAATATACATCAAAACCCTTCATCATATCTCAAGATAGATCAAAGATTCATAACTCAAAACATACTTAAACAATCAAACCTTTAAGAAACCCCAACATAGTTCATAGTCAAATTCATAATAAGTAAGACCCATAAGTAAATCAACTTAGAAACATGCAATTTATGTAAAAAAAAAAGCTTGGGCACCATGGGTGGAAGGACCCAATGGTTGAAACCCACATACCTTAGATTTTGAATTCTTGAAAAAATGAGTTGAGAAAGACTTGAAGCTTGGAATGGGGTTTTGGAATCCAAAACTTGCTCTTGAGTTTACTTGAATTTGAATGGGGGATTTGAAAATGATTTGGGAAGTCTTAGAGGGTTTTAGAGAGAGTATGTTGTCAATAAAATGATGAACTTAAGAGTTTGGGACCTTAAATGAGTATAAAAATGTCAATCTAGAGCTTAGAAATGGTAGAGAGCTGGATGTGAGTATGTTGTCAATAAAATGATGAACTTAAGAGTTTGGGACCTTAAATGAGTATAAAAATGTCAATCTAGAGCTTAGAAATGGTAGGAAAGAACAAAAATAACCCTTCCTAAAAAGCTGTCAAATGTTTGTTACGGGCCCCGTTACAACCTATAAATAGTACTACGACCCTTATGACCCCTCTCATAATCCCTGGGTTCAATTTTGGAGTTTTTAGAAATTTTTACGAGCCTGAACTACAACTTATACCTCAACTTACGACCTGTAATAGTGGTCTCGTAGTGCAACTCTGCAGTGGCAGTTTCAGTAAAATGACCATAATTTTTGACTCCGAACTCTAAATGAGGTGAAAACAGATGCTCTGAAAAGCTAACTCAAAGGGCTTTCATTTGACATATTATGGTTCATCTAGTTCTAAGTGTGCTAAAAGTTATGCTTGCTTAAAGTAGACCCTTACATTAACCAACACCCAAAACTCAACTCATAAGGAAGCCTTGAACTCGTCTAAGTATTAAAAGTCTCCAACGACCCTAACACACTCCCCACTTAAACAAATGAGGCTTGAAACATACATATATAAGAGCATAGAGGTATGGGGTGTTATAGTACCCTAGGCATGGTTGACACTTAAAAAATCATTGTTGATTCCCAAAGAGAACCACTTGTCCTCATCATCAGATCATATTCAACAATGGAAGAAAATACTCTAACACAAAACTATGCAGTAAACTATATAACCAAGTCTTTATATAATTAGAAATTTCCAATAAATGATAGTTGAAAAGAAATAACAACCATCATCCTCCACCTAGTATCTATGAAGCCTCTATACTTATCTTGAAGGTGCCAAGACAAGCCATGGGCTACCTCAAATGAAATAAATTCTAATACTCAAAAGAAAGAAAAGTAAGGCTCCTCCGAATAACAAGGAGGACTCACCAACTCTGGAAGCAAGAAGCTGGACCTCGATGATGCGCTATCTGAAGTTCTACATCACCTGTGTCTGCATCATTAATAATGCAGGTCCAAAAGACATCAGTGTGTGGTATATACTAGTATGTAGGAATGGCTAAAGTAAACAAGTAAAGCCCGACTCCATATAACTCAACTCCTCAACTCATAACTCTACTTAGTGAATATGCAAAGCTAAAGTTTAAAACCATCTTTGGAAATAGACTCAATGTGATGTAAGTATGTTGAGAACATGATATTTTCAATCAAGTGTTGCTTGGAAATTTCTCTTAACCGACATAATTCTCATCACTTTAGTCTGGGGATATACAATAAAGGTGATGTTGTTGCCATACCCATCTATAACTTGCCAAGGTAAAGGACAATCAACTTTCTCTTAGATATAAAAAAACTTATGAAAAATAACCCAAAAAAGTTATTTGTAATAAGTAAAATACATGTCCTAAATGAAATAGGACAACTGGTTGGCACGCCTCACGAAAGGGGTTTACGAGCCGTATTGCATTCCATGACCTATAAGCGGGGTCTTGTACAAAGCTGCTAGAAATTTGAGCTTCAAGTTTATGACACCCCTCTATGACTCGTAAAATAGTTACTACCCATAAGGGGGTTTCGTCTGATGAATCTTTAGAAAGTCATAATCTCTGATCCTTAGGGTACGAACCATCTTCTATGACTCATAAATTATTCCACGAATCGTCTGTATGTTCATTGAATCAACTTCAAAAAAATTTCCCCTCACTGGAATTGTCCACAAAACTACTTCACAACTCGAAGAATAGTCTTCGACCCGTAAAGAGTCTCGTATTTCATCAAAATTCAGCAAATCATCTGCATGTTCATTGAATCAACTTCAAAAAATTGGCCTCTCTCTGGAATTGTCCACAAAACTACTTCACAACTCGAAGAATAGTCTTTGACCTGTAAAGAGTCTAGTATTTTATCAAAATTCAGCAACTTCTGTATTTCTTCCCAAAATCAAGACCAAACCTAAAATCCTGTAAACATAGCACAAAAACACATAAAACCAACTAACATCGCATTAAGAACACACAAAATTCTAAGTTTTAAGCATCAAAAGTGTTGTATTTTGACAGCACTTCATTTCCCCAAGAGTTCATCGATGAGGTGTACAAAGTTCTTAATATATTGGGGGGATAACTCGAAGGAGAAGGCGAAACTAGCGGCCTATCAATTAAAAGGCCTCGCTCAATTTTAGCTTGTTCAATGGAAGGGTCAAAGAGGGGATAAAGAGCCTATCACTTGGGAAGAATTCAAGGCCATTTTCCTCAACTGTTTCTTTCCTATGGAGCTAAGGGAGGCAAAGATGCTGGAGTTTATTAACCTTAAGTAAGGTTCGATGAGGATTAGGGAGTATTTCCTTAAAGTTTAACAACCTCTCCAAATATGTTTCTTATTTGGTTGCCGACACTAGGGCAAGAATACACGAGTTAATGTCGGGAGTATCTGACTTGATTAATGAAAAATGTCGCACCACCATGCTCAAAGGGTATATGGACTTGTCTCGGCTCATGACCTATGCCTAACAACTTGAAGGGGAGTAGCTTAGAAAAAAGAAGAGTGGAGAGTCTAAGAGGCCTAGGTATGATGGTAGTTTCCAAGGTACCAAGGGTTTTCGCTTCCAACAAGGCCACAAGTTCCAAGGCCAAGGGTCATTAAATGCCCAAGGTCAAAGATTTGCTAATGATAGGGTTCCTAATCCTAGAGCCCAAGGTGGTAATGGTGGCCAAATCATTCTTAGGTGTGGAAGGTGTGGTAAAAATCATAGTGGTAGGTGTTACAAGGATGCATGTGCTTACTTCGGGTGTGGCAAGATAGGCCACAAAATCATGGATTATCCGAACAAGGGTATAGATGGTCGTCCTCAAGGACAAGGTGCTCATGGTGACCAAAGGGCACAAGGTGCCCAACAAGGAGGTGCTCCACGTCACAATCAACTTTATGCTCTTCAGTAGAGACAAGGGGTAGATGAGGCACCCAATGTTGTTACTGGTATGTTAAAGATCTACAATCTTGATATATATTCATTATTGGACTTGGGTGTTACTCTCTTTTTTATTACTTGATGTGCTATCAAAATACAGCACTTTTGATGCTTAAAACTTAGAATTTTATGTGTTCTCAATGTGATGTTAGTTAGTTTTATATGTTTTTATGTTATATTTGCAGGATTCTAGGGTTGGCCTTGATTTTGGGAAGAAAGTACAAAAGTTATTGATTTTGATGCAGTACGAGACCCTTTACAGGTTGTAGTTCCCTCTACGGGCCGTGAAGTGGGTTTCATGGAAAATTCCAGTAAGGGGCTGATTTTTTGAAGTTTATTCTATGAACATGCAGGTGGGTCATGGAATAATTTATGAGTTGTAGAACATGGTTCGTGCCCTGAGGATCAGAGATGAGGGACTTTTTGAAGATTCTTCAAACAAAACCCCACTACGGGTCATAAACCATTTTACGGGATATAGAGGGATATCGTAGACTTGAAGTCTAGATTTCCAGTAACACTATATGAGACCCCGATTACAGACCATGAAATGCAATATCGTAAACCAGTTCGTGAGGCATGCAGACCCAATTATCCTAATATGTTTAGGACTTTTATTTTAAACATTACAAATAGGTTTTTAGGTTATTTTTCATGAGAGGGTTGTATAGTACACAAAGAACTTGATAATTAGAGAGGAAAAATAGTGAGATAATATTAGAGAGTTTTAAGAACACTTATACTTTGATTGTGATCCTTAATCTTGTGATTCTATTTGAAGTTGGATTTGCTTGTTCTCAATTCAATTGTGTAAGTGCTCTATTATGTTATTCCAATTCATAAGTCTTGCATCTACACAAATCATAAGTATCTAAATTCACAACTAAGGTTGTGGGAACCATGAAGAACTAACAAGGTAAAATGGGATAATTCATGATTCTTGGAAAGTGCGGATACATGTATTAATTAACTCTCTTTATTTTGCATGTTTTCTGATGGTGGCCAAGATTAAAACTCGCTTAGTGTTATTGACTGGACCAAGGTAGTAATGAATAGGAAAAGAGATTAATTAACAAGATTCGATTTATGTGTTCTCGTGTAATCAACCAGATTGGGCAAAGGTGAGGTTGTACTGGGACTGATAGGTAAGGGTTAGTAATGCACACTATAGAGATGGGCCAAGTCACATAGTGAAATTCACCTCTCGCCTGGACTAAAGGGTTTGGTGAACTTAACTTACCATCTTGCAGGCTACACACTAGAAAAGAATTAGATTATCAGGTGATACTGAGTTAGGGAATCATAGGGAACACAATATCTAGTTTCTTTCCATATTGATTTAACTCTTGTATTAGTTAGGTTTACTTTTCTATAGATCATTGCGAACCCCGCCCCCCTTGGGGAAGTAAGTTGGTTAACTACTCAAATTGCATTAATTGAATTATCTTAAGTCTACGTATTCCCTTGGGTTCGATCCTAACGTTGGTTAGGTTCTATTTCTTGATAATGACCGTTTTATCCTCAAAAAGAAGGTGTAACTTGGGCGACATCATTACTCCTTTTGTTGCTAATAGATTTCATGTGTATCCTGAGTTGTTGTGTGAACCCTTTGAAGTGTACCCCCATTGGTGAGTCCAATGTTACTAAAAGAGTTTATAGGGTTGTCCCATGTCTATACTATATAAAGTCTTGCCTTGTGATTTTGTTGAACTTGACATGGTAGATTTGATATCATTCTTGATGGATTTGTCACATGCATATCATGCCTCTATTAATTGTAGGCATTGCAAGGTTAAGTTTCAACTTCCTAATGAGCTCATCCCTAAGTGGATAGGTCTTGATTCGGTGGTTAAGGATAGGTTTATCTCTTATCTTACAGCTCGGGAAAAGATTTCTAAGGGTTGCATATACCATCTTGTAGGGTTAGGGATTTGAGTCTAAATTCTCTTCTATTGAGATGGTTCCAATAGTCAATGAGTTCCTTGATGTCTTTCCTGATGAACTTCCTAGTGTCCCTCTTGAAAGGGAAATAGATTCTAGTATAGACCTCCTCCCAGATACTCAACCCATTTCCACTCTCCCATATCATATGGCCCCTACGGAGATAAAAGAGTTAAAGGACCAATTGAAAGACTTGTTGTAGAAAGGGTTTATAGGCCTATTAAGTCACTTTGGGGTGCACGAGTATTATATGTGAGAAAGAAAGATGTCTCACTTAATGTGTATCGACTACTAGCAACTCAATAAGGTCACCATAAAGAACAAGTACCCTTTGCCAAGGATAGATGACCCATTTGATCAACTACAAGGGGCTAGCCATTTTTCAAAGATTTATCTTCGGTTCGGGTATCATCAATTGAAAGTAAAGGAGTGTGACATTCCCAAAATGGCTTTCCAAACAAGATATGGGAATTTTAAATTGGTGGTGATGTCTTTCAACGTAACTAATGCTCCAGCAATATTCATGAATATTATGAATAGAGTCTTTAGACCCTACCTCGACATATTTGTGGTAGTGTTCATTAATGATATTTTGATTTATTCTTGGATTAAAGAGGATCATGCCAAGTATCTAAGGGTAGTGTTGCAAATATTGAGAGAAGAAAAGCTATTTGCCAAGTTCAACAAATGTGAATTTTGGTTGAAGGAGGTGGCATTCTTAGGGCATATGGTGTCGGGTGAAGGCATTAAGGTGGATCTAAAAAAGATGAAGGTTGTAAAGAATTGGCCTAAACCCTTGACTCCAACGAATATTAGGAGTTTCTTAGGTTTGGCAGGGTACTATCGAAGATTTGTCAAAGTTTTCTCTTCCATTGCTTCTCTCTTGACAAAGTTGACACAAAAGAAGGACAAATATGTATGGACCAATAAATGTGAAAGAAGTTTTCAAAATTTGAAAGATAAGCTTACGTCTGCTCCTATTTTGACCCTACCAGAAGGGTTAGAAGACTTTATGGTGTATTATGATACTTGAGTTGGCTTGGGGTGTGTATTGATGCAAAATAGAAAAGTCATTGCCTATGCCTCCAAGCAACTAAAGGTGCATGGGCGCAACTATCCCACCCATGATCTTGAGTTAGCGGTTATGGTATTCACCTTGAAGATATGGTGTCACTATTTGTATAGGGTTTATGTAGATGTGTTCACTGATCACAAAAGTTTCCAATATGTATTCACCCAAAGACACCTATATTTGAGGCAAAGGAGAAGGTTAGAGTTCCTTAAGTATTACAATGTGAGTGGGCGTTACTATCTGGGAAAAGATAATATTATGGTCGATGCCCTAAGTAGGGTGTCTATGGAGAGTGTGGCTTATGTGGGGGATAGCAAGAAAGAATTGGCAAGAGACGTCCATCGGTCTGCTACGTTGGGGGTCAGGTTGAATGAAGGTAAAAATGGTAGCATGACGGTGATAGACGGTTCAAAGTCTTCCTTGATTGAAGAAGTCAAATCTAAATAATACCTTGACCCCGCATTGTTAGAATTGAAAGCTTTGTTGAAGGGTGGAAAGGTGGAGGTTTTCTCCCAAGGGAGAGATGGTGTCCTTTGTTGAAGTTGATGATTTAGTGTATTTGAAGGTTTCACCGATGAAAGGCGTAGTCTGCTTTAGTGAGAAGAGAAAGTTAAGCCCTAGGTATGTAGGACCTTACCGGATCTCGAGGCTTACTATTAAAGTTGCATACGAATTGGAGTTACCTATAGAAATGAGCATGATTCATCCGGTCTTCTATGTCTCCACGTTGAGAAAGTATGTTGGGGACCTTAGTTCCATTGTGCCCTTAGAGGTAGTGAATATTGAAGAGAATTTGACTTATGAGGAAGTTCCGGTACAAATCTCGAATAGGCAAGTGAAAAGGTTTAGAAACAAAGATATTGTATCCATCAAGGTCCTCTAGAGGAACCAACAAGCGAAGAGTGCTACTTGGGAAGCCGAAGTCGATATAAAAAAGAGATACCCCTATTTTTTTCCATTCTACTCAATCTTGAGGTACCATGATCTTTCCTACTTGAAAGTCTCCCTATTCTTGTATGTCATTTGTATGTCATTTATGCATAAGTATATGATTTTAAGGTTGCATTGAAAAGAAATGTTATTTGAAGCATGATTTAAAGATTTTCATCGTGCATATGTTGCATTAACATATGATGCATATATTATATTCTTTAGAGCTTGTCTAAGCAATATTCATGGAAGAATGTTCCTAAAGGGGAGATATTGTAAGGCCCCACGTGTAAGATGTGTAAAAATTACAAGAAATGAGTTCTGGAAATTTTTCAGAGTGTTAGTTGTTATGAAGGCTTCTACGAGTTGTACATTTTTCTACGAGCCGTATTTCCTGCTTAGGGAATGATGGCCAACTTGATGAAATTTGAGACTTTTTTAGATTTAATGTATGACTTACTAGACGGCCCATGAAATGACTTATGAGCCATAAATTGGTTCGTAGAAGGTGAATCAGATAAAAGTCTTTGAGATTCTAAAATGACATCAAAACTTTTACCTATGGCTCATAGAATGGACCATGGCTGGTAAACGAGGTCTCGTGGTCCTGTGCAGTAAGATTTTTAAAGGGGTAAATTCAATATTTACTATTATTCTACTAATATCGTATGTCGTTTAAGCCCCCAAAGGACCTGTTATCAGCCTTTTTCAACCCTAATTCACCTCATTCCTCCTCACTCAAAAACACTCTAAGTCTTAGAACTCCCTCAAATTCTCTCAAGGCATTCAAGTGTGAGGTGCAAGCTAGGGTTTCAGGTTTTCCATCTCCATATCAAATTCCTCCACTAAAATCACACCAAGATATGTGGATTTTGATTGTGGAGGCCATTCCTCCACAAGATCAACCATTCTTCTTCACTTTTGTGTTTCCCAAGTTATGGTATTACATGGTAATATTATGAAACCTTTTATATGATGATGAAATGAAGTATTTTATATTGATATGCCTTTGTATATGATTAAGCATTGAAAAGCCATACAGAATTTTATGATTTTTTTTATGAGAGTTTGATGATGTTTTAGTCAAGTTTTACTATGTGTTGGTGGGTTCTTGCATAATGAATAAGTGATCCTATTTTGTAACTCTCATGGCATTTACTTATGTTTTTGCATGGTTTAAAGATTAATACATGACCCATCATGATTTGAATAAAGATGTAGACTAAGCTTCTATGAAAGTGAAGGCCTTATGGCAAGTTATATGAAGTCATGATTGATGTAAATTAAAGGGCCATTACACATATTATGAAATGTGAAAGTATTGTGAAAATTACGAAACTTATGAAGCCCTATATTAATGTTAAGAAGCTTTGGGTTTGATTACTCTATGAACTATGATGATATTATGATATAATGATATTTTGCATATCATGGCTATAAGTATGACTTGAGTATTCCTTAGGATTGTGACCTAGAACCTAGCGGACCTTGGTAGATAACCATTGTACCATAACTATGTTATCACCATAGGTTTATAAATTATCTAATGGATCCATATAGCTTGAGTTGCATGATTGAACAAAAAGGATGGTGTGCTCGTATGACTCGTGTGAATCAAATATCGAAAAGGATGGTGTTCCCGTAAGGTGATTATGAGACACTTTCGGTGTAGAGTGAACATCGGGATTCTAAGTCGTAGCCCGCTTGGTCTTATATGTCGGTTATGGTCCCTTCCCATATATGTATGTTATGTTATATGACTTGATGATTCCTCATATATATTTAACCATGACATTGAGCATGTATGACATATTGACGTTATATCCATTCATTATGATTATGCATATTGCTTTATTATGGCTTATGTTCTTTGTTGCATTTGCACCCCATATACTTAGTATATTTCAAGTACTAACATATATTTTTGTCTACATGATCTAACCATGTAGGGAACGGAGCTCCTAT
>DF357970.1:20331-32267 GCA_000787875.1 Solanum virginianum | reverse complement strand
AAAGGAATAGCAGGTTGAGAAACTGATGCTGCTTGTGGAGACAATTGCTTACTTGCTCGATACTGAAGGAACTCATCATACTTGGCCTGAGCAATATGAACATTATTGGAGGATCGGTCAGGTGGAGCAGCATAAACATTAGGTTGAGCAACAGTTTGCTTAGTTGCTCGATTTCGAAGGGATTCGTTATATTCCTTTATAACAATAGGATCATAACTGGGGGGTGGACCATGCAAAGTATAACATTAGGAAATCCAGCAAGTGTAAGGACTAAAACCAATGTCTGCCTGTGCTCTTGTTGTGTTTTGACGTTTGTAGTGACTGGCATCAACGTTTCAAATTCCTCCATGACTGCGTGCACTTGTCCCAAGTATATAGACATATCGGATTCGAGTTTCTTTAAGTTGGTCATTCGAGATACCACATTATAAAATCAAGATATGTCATTAGTATATAAAGCACGAGCCTTTTCCCAAACTGAATAACATGTCTGGAATGGACGAAACAAGGGCATCAACTTGGAATCAATAGAATGCCATAGGAGACTACACAACTGAGCATCAACCCTCTCCTATTGTGCTTTGGCTGTTGGAGATTCCTCAGTATCCTTTTTCTTTTCATCTACCACATAAGCATTGGTTGTTAAGTGGTCGTGAACAACTTGACCTTTGCACCATAATTCAACCGAGGAAGCCCATGCTAAGTAGTTGGAACTACCCATTAATGGTTCTAAAGTAATCATAGGATTAAAACTTCCTATTCCTGGTACTTTTGGAGCCAAATATATCGATCCCAAAGGACATCTTTAAAATCAAACTTTAGTAGTCACTGGAAATCAGTCAAAAAATTAAAAATTATAGACATGATATGACGGAACTTGATCTCACTGAGGACATGACCCTAGATAGATCACTTTTGGGATTTCACTGGGTATGTTGTTGTTGTTGTTGTGGTCTGCCTCAGAATGCGGAGGCAACCTCACTGAGGGAAAAACTGCAAACAAAGATGGCCGGAAACTGCCTGGAACAATGAAAAAGTCGCCAGAACCCTAATTTCGGCGATCGAATCTGGAAAAAATGGCTGGGGTTTGGTCGGAATTGCTGGCCGACCCTAGTAGAAGAAAAAGATTGAAAAAAAAGTCACCGGAGACCCATCACGTGCTGGCGCGTGAGTCTATCTCGCCGAAAAATTAGTCACTGCCAGAGGTGCGTGCGGGCACGTGAGAAGGCTGTTCCGGTGGGTTTTGGTTGGGATGAGGTCGCCCGGACTTCTCGAGCCTAGTGATGGTATTGGTTTTTGCACAACACCCACAGAAACGAAGGTAACCAAAAACAGCCACCAGAACAGTGAACAACCACCGGAATTTTTTTTTTCCTCACCAATGCTCTGGTACCATGTGAGAAATATGGGGGAAAATAATATTGAATTGTATATTTACATTGCTACATAAAGACCCTATTTGTAGACACTACAACCTAATCCAAGTCCAACTAGGAAACAATATACTATTCCTGTTCCAATTCTAAATAGAACTATGTAATCCTATTCCTATTCTAACAGTATGCAAAAGTCACACTAAATTGTCTTATGCTACTATGTTTTTGGTGTAATAAACTATACTCAAATGATACTATCTCCATAATTGATGTAGTAGACTCAATTTAGGAAAAGATAGTATGATTTGAAGTATATGATGTAAATATTGACTAGTAAAGTTTTAGTACTGTCTTTTGAGTAATATACAAAGTAACAAGTTTCCCAAAACAAAAAACGATGGAAGGGGGGACTGTTAAATTATTTGATCCAATTTGAACCATCCAATTTGTCTCGGATTTTGATTAATTGACTGTTCATGCACGGCAAATGTTGGGAAAAACTGTTCCTGTTTTGTGTCCATATTGTGGGTATTGGTTGTGGAATTTCAAGTTAAAGAATGCCCCTTTCTAAGCCATGTAAACGGGAATCAATGCAAAGTATATATTGTGCCTTAATTTAAATCAGGATGATTTCATAATTTGGACTGCTAAAGAGATGTGGAATATTCTGTGCAGTCATGCTATCAATTGGTGCCAAGAGAAGCTGTAGTTCAAGAGTTGATGGACAATGAATGATATGGAGAACTTAAGCACTCTTTTAAGTAGCATGGTTAGACAGACAAAATCTATGAGCATGCTTAGCTCTAAATAATCTTCAAAGTGAAGATTTTAATTGCTGCAGCTGGTGCTTGCGAAACCACTGAATCAGTAAGCCACCTTTCTGACAATATAGACACGCACAGCATTTTTGGCGAGACAAATATTGAAGACATTTACTCATTGTTGGATCCCTTTGGATAGAGGTTAAGAAGTGTCTTGGTGGAGCAGTAGTAGTATGGTAACTCTGCTATTCAACAATATTAGTGGTAAGATGGCAAACATATGAAGAAGGAATACTTTGGTTCCGATAATATGCACAACAGAGACATTTAAAGCTATTTGTGCTGCCCTTGTAGACTTGTGAGTCAAGACAACGGAACTTTGAAATCAACAGAGCACAAATTTGGGGCATTACAGGGTGAAGTCGAACTAGTTTGGATTTATACCTAATAGGATTCATTAGTAGAAGGTGAAAAGAATCTCCACATGATAGTCACTGACCTAGAAAAATATATGCTATAATGATTAGAAAAGTCTTGATAAGTGGTCATGACAAAGGAACTCATATATAATTGTGTATATTAATGTTATGGAGAATACAAAGAAGCAGTAACAAGTGTGGGAACAATGGGAGGAGATACATAGGAGTTCTCCTTAACCATGTGGTTACCCTAAGGATATGTCTTGAAGCCATACTTGTTTGGCACAGTCAATGGTGAAGCTACAATGGTGGAAGGATAGTCGTTCAAACACCCTTTAGTTCTTATTGGTCATATATTATGACATGAATATACCACGTTAATTCATTATGTATGGATGATGAGATTCCATTGATACAGAGCCAATTCCAATTGTTGGAGGGTCCCATTGACATGCATCTAGTAGGAGTTGAACCTATTTCGGAGAATTATACTGTGTATATAGGACAATTATTATTTTTGTCGGATATATAATTAATATTGAATACCCTCGACACAGCTGACAGTCATAGCTCAGCAACCAAGGGTGTGCAGAACGGCCAAGCTGTTGTGGGTTCAATTCACCTGGGTCTCTCATTTGTTTACATTTTTTTATGACTATTTTTTTTTCCTCAAATTTTGAAACATGAGAAATATATAAGAAGAAGAATCTTTGATGTTTTATTTTTGGGGAGAAGGATAGGACCAACCACCAACTGAGCTGCTTGGACTGCATCCTATGGCCCATATTTCAAACCAGTAAATTTTAATATCAAATGGAATTATCATTTTTTATATTTATTAATTTTATTATTTTAAATATCTTCTTATATTTTCTGTTTCCGTAAGAAAAAAATTCTCCTAATAATGTTGTTTTTGTTAAGGGTTCTTTTCTTTATTGTCGCAAGAGCACTGAAATTTAGATTACAACAATAATTTATTGCTATCTAAGGAAGAGAATTAATTTATTATCTCTGCATCAAAAATATTGATTTATAGGCATTACAAAACTAGGTGTGAATAAAGTAGATGCCTTTTACATTATCTGAGAATATTCTTGTGACAATTGTACAGTAGCCTAGCTGTATCTTCAATTTTTCTTTTGTCTCGGTTATGATGTTTTGTCTTGCAATTATTTTTCTAACTGGATTCATCTTCAAACTTCAATTGGGGGAAATATTTTTTTAAATACCAAAGAATTCCTCTCTTCTAATTAAAATGCCCTACAATGTATGATGATCTTTTAAGTGATTTCGTAGTGCTTTACATAAACAGAGGTATCTAGTATTGTTTCTAATGAGTCTATTATAAAATTTCAAGAATGAAACATTCTCAATTTGAATATATTATTCAAATTATGCTTAAATTGGAATAATTTCTTTTTGTCAACTTTTGTATTAGTTTTGATTTTACAGTTATTAGTTTTAACAAGTGTTTTTATGATTTGCTAAATTGTAGTTTGACATAAATTTTATGTGCGCCCATTTATCAATTTTTAGTATTCACTCGCCACAGTTATGGATGAGCTAAACAGTAGTAATAAGCATGATGAGGTTCTATGGTGCATGTTTTTTGCTGAAGATATTTGCATTAAATTGATGACAATCATGGGAAAACACATCGAGGCCAAGGATTTTAGGATGCAATGAGAACCTCACCTGGATGAGGCACCAGTCGTCTATAGGTGAACCAAGAAATTCGCAGGATGATCAAAGTGACTTTTTTCCAAGCCATTTCTTTAAATTAGTCCATATTTGTAGTAGTTGGCTCTGAATGCCAATCTTATTTGCTAAAATCCTATCTCAGATGAATGAAATATTTACGCCCTATGATGATTGATGTTGTTAAAGCGGGTGAGGTTTCTTTAAATTCATGTTGAGGAAGTTATTTCAAGATATGTTGGAGACCTATGATCTCTCTTGACGCTTTGGAAATGCATCATCTCTTACTATTAAAATGCTAAAAGAAACGTAACTGGATTGCTTTAGTCCTAGCAGATTTGACTGGTTTCTCGGGATCACTTTAGATAATGTCCTTGCTTTTAGTTGAGAACTTCTTTCCTTTCCTTTCTTTAGCTAATATGTGGGACTCTTACTATTGCTTCTCATGAATTACCAACACTTAAAAACTGAGAACTACTTTATTTTCTTCCTTCAGCTAATATCTGATACTCTTTTCTATTGCTTTTCGTGAGTTTTAAAACTTATGGTATATAGTGAATTTTACTAAAAAAGAAAAAAGCTCTCGCTACGTGTAGGGCCCTACCACAAGGGGCCTTATCTTGTATTTCTGTCAGAGATTGTTTTCAAGGCTTGAACGCTTGACCTCATCGTCACTATACTTTGAAAATATTGAAAGTGCTAATTCTCTGATACGAAGGTTTTCTCATGAATGTAACAGGTGGCTTATACGGAGAGAATTGGACAAGAGTGGTCGAAAGTTTCAGAGGAGACCAGTTGTTATTCAAGAGAGAGTGCATAAAATATATGCTGTAAAATCAGATAATTAGCTTTTTCTTCTTTCAGTTTTGTGTTAATTGATTGTACAGTGGCAAATTAATACATTAGAAGACACATGTATGCTCGATTTATTTTTAAAAAACTTCCCACTCTCTGAGTTATTTCAAGTTGTTTTCTTGATTCTGAATAGAATGTTTCCTTCTGTTCAAACAACTGTATGAAGTGCGAACACAAGAACTGATGGCTTATGAGCATTAATGGTCAAACTGAGTAAGTAGTTTGTCAGCACCTCTTTCAGTAAAATGGAACTCATAACCTATTTAAGCCACAAAAGTGACAAATAAGTTATGAATATAAAAGGTAACAAAAGTTTCAAAAAACAAATTTATACTTTATACAATTTTTCAAACTGCAAATGTTACGTATGACTAATGTCAGATTTCCAAAAATATTTTTTCCTTCTTCTACTTCACCTGGGTTCCCCATACTCTACCCTACTACTTCTCCTTCACTGGTACCCCAAACCCAGATCTTACAACTCAAGTTGATCCCGCATCAATGGGAGGTTATAGCATGCTTTGAAGATTCTTGTACATAACAAGATTCAAATAGGGTATTTCATCTTATTGTGCCCCTGCACTAATTACTTTCATTTAGGATTTTGATAGGTTAATGTAGTTAAGTTAAAATAGAAATGGGTATTCGGGTTCATTTTGGTGTCTTGTGCTTGTCAAATTTTGTTTTCTTTATCTAAAATTGATATCATTGGAGCTATGAAGGAAGCTTTACTAACAAACAACATGTTAGAAGCAGGAGTAGGCAACTTTCTTACAACTTTACCAATGAGCATTACAGTGCTCCAATTTTTGGTTATAACAAGGAGACACAAAATGCAGTCTCGGATGTTTTCAAAGGCTTAATCAACTATTTCTTCCTTGCAAATTCAAGTTTATCACAAGTGTGGGAGGATTGAATATTCATTCTGATATACTTTGCTTTCTATAGGAGTTGCTCCAACTTTAGGAACCACCAAATGAGAATTGTCCTTTCTAAAATTGTCAACATGCTTATATCTTTGACAAATCATTACTTTAAAACATAACCTAAATGCCCTAATCATCATCATAAATCATGCAAAGGTTTACTTGAAAATTAGGTGGGCTAGGATTTTTAAATGGAATAATCATAAATCACATAAAACATGAGGAAATTTCTCTTTTAAGGGCCAACAAAAACGCCCACACTTCATCATTATCAAAACTCATCATTGGGGTCATCATCAATAACTCAAAATATGCATATACTTAGTAAAGTATCATAGGGTATCATGAATAGCATTTAATAACATAGAACATTATGAAACATCATAAGTATACATAATATCTTAAAGGAACTTAATGAAAAGGTAAAATACTTAAAAGGAAACTTTATGGGTGGAAGGGTACCTATAAATCAACTCACACACCAAACTTTAGAGGAGAACGAATTTGAAGCCCTTGAGATGAACCTTGAAAAACCTAGCTTGCTTTCCCTTTTCTAGAGAGAGTTTTGCCTTAGAAAAAATTAGAGTATGAAGAATGATGGATTGATGAGGGACCTAGGGCTTTAAGGCTTGTTTAGGGCCCCTTTTTGCCCTAAAAAACAACATAGTTTAGGAATAGGAATGACAGAATTAACCAAACTGCCCCTCATTAAAACCGTCGGATTCAACCTACGAAATCCCGCTTATAGGCCGTAGGTTAAACCACGGGTCGTTAGTCCTGTTCATTTGGTAACTTTTTGGATTCCCTAAAAGTAATTTTATTAGACTCAAAATCACGAAACCATCTTACCGCGCAGTCCTTTTATCTATGGCTAGTAAATGGACTCGTAGAGTCCTTCTACACTTAGCAATTTTCTTATTTTCTTGGACCCCATCCACGAAGGGATTCTACGGGTTGTACATGCATCTACAGGTTGTGCTGGTAATTTCTGTTTCACCATCTGGAAAAACTCCAACTTCCTTCAAGTCAAGGCCTTCCATCTCTGAACCTACCTACGGACCGTAAACTCTTCTAAAAGTCATCAAAGGGTGTATGGGTTACCCCACACTTGGAAACTTTTCCCCTTTCTAAATTTTCATGTTTAAGGATTGACCTACGGGTCGTAACTCCTCCCAGAGCTGTAAGTCAACGTCGTACAATGACTCCAGGTCATTTTTAGGCCAATTTTTTACACTCACAGGCTCCTAAATTGGGGATCATTACAATATTTTCCTTTTGGGAACATTCGTCCCAGAATGTACTTAAAGGCAAGCCCTAAAGAGTAAACTAACAGCTAACAATCTAGAATGCATACAAAAATACAAGTTAAACATCATTTCACAAAAATTTCAAAATTTACTTTCAAAACATGTCTCAAAACAGTCCATATACATCATGAAAAACTAAAATACATAGAATTCAAGGTTTTAGGAAGAATTTCTTAATACCTTAGGCTTGAGTAGAGTGGAATAGATATGGGTAACTCTTCATCACATCCGCTTTCGCTTTCCATCTAGCATCCTCAACTTGTTGATTTCTCCAAAATACTTTGACGGATGCAACTTTCTTGTGCTTCAACTTTTTCACTTGCCGGTCTAGAATTTCAACTGGTACCTCTTCATAACTCAAATCCTCTTTAATGTTCACATCATGCAAAGGAACTATGGAGCTTCGATCACCTATGGATTTCCTCAACATCAACACATGGAAAACTGGATGAATGAAATGCATCTCATTGGGTAGATTTAACTCATATACCACTTTTCCCACTCTTCTCACCATCTTGTAAGGCCCTATATATCTAGGGATCAATTTCTCCCTCTTACCAAATTGGATCACACCTTTCATCGAAGACACCTTCAAGTAGACCCAGTCACTAATGTGGAATTCAAGTTCCCTTCGTCTCACATCAGAGCAGGACTTTTGTCGACTTTGGACCATTTGCAACTTTTTACTTGTTCTTTTATTTTTCTCCACATAGCATTATCAAGTCTAGTCCTATTAATGCCACCTCACCGACTTCGAACCATCGATGGGCAATCTACACTGTCTACCATACAATGCCTCAAATGGTGTCATGCTGTCTTCCATACAATGCCTCAAATGGTGTCATCTCAATACTTGCATGAAAGCTATTGTTGTGGGAAAACTCGATAAGTGGAAAATACTCATCCCAACTCCCCTTAAACTCCAACACACAAGCTCTCAATGTGTCTTCCAATATCTGAATAGTCCTTTCGGCTTGCCCATAAGTTTGGGGATGAAAAGCAGTACTCAACTTCACCTTAGTACCAAGCCTCTTTTGAAAAGACTTCCCAAGGTAAGAGGTGAATTAGACTCCGCAATCCGATATGATGGACAATGGAATCCCATGCAACCTCACCAACTCTCGAATATACAAGCATGCATAATCTTTGACAGTGAATATAGTCTTGACCGGTAAGAAATCAGCCGACTTTGTCATGCGGTCAACTATCACCCATATAAAGTCAAAATGTTTTTTGGTCTTTGGAAAACCAACTACGAAGTCTATATTGATCTTTTCCCACTTCCAAGTAGGAATATTAATATCTTGTGATAGGTCACCCGGCCTTTAGTGTTCAACTTTAACCTATTGGTAATTAGCACACCCCAACACAAATTAGGCAATGTTGTTCTTCATTCTATTCCACCAATAAATCTCTTTCAAGTCTCTATACATCTTTGTAGTGCCAAGGTAAAGGAGTATGAAGAGTTACAGACTTCTTTTAATGATCAACTTCTTCAACTCACCATCATTGGGTACGCACAACCTTCCTTGATATTGGAGTACACCATCTCCCCCTTATGAGAAAACTCTATCTTTCCTTCCGTTACTGATGTGCTGCCAAAATACAGCACTTTTGATGCTTAAAACTTGGAATTTTATGTGTTCTCAATGCAATGTTAGTTGGTTTATATGTTTTTGTGTTTATATTTGCAAGATTACAGGTTGGCCTTGATTTTGGGAAAAAGTGCAGAAATTGCTAATTTTTGCTATTATACGAGATCCTTTACAGGCCGTAGTTATTCTATGAATTGTAGGGTGATTTCATGAACAATTCCAGCGAGGGGCTATTCTAAAGTTAATTCTATGAATGTGCAGATGAGCCGTAGAAGGTTTTATGAGTCGTAGAAGATGGTTCGTGCCCTGAGGATCAGAGATTGGGACTTTTTGAAGTTTCATCAGACGAAACCCGTTTTACAGGTCGTAAACCACTTTATGAGTTGTAAAGGGGTGTCATAAAGTTGAAGTCTAATTTTTAGCAGCCGAGTCAGGCGTTGGAATGCAATAGGACTCGTAAATCCCTTTCGTATGGCATGCCGACCAGTTCTCCTATTTTGTTTATGACTTGTATTTTAATTATTATAAATAGATTTTTTAGGTTATTTTTCATAAGTTTTTCCCTAGTACTCAGAGAACTCAAAATTAGAGAGAGAAAATTGTGAGATCACATTGGAGAGTCTTTAAGAACACTTGTGCTTGAATTTCATATTTAAGCTTGTGATTCTTATTGAAGTTGGATTTGCTTGTTCTTAACATTATTGTGTAAGTATTCAATTATGTTTTCTCAATCCATAATTCTTGCATCTACATAAAGCAGGAGTAGCTAAATCCACAACTAGGGTTGTGGGAACCATGAAGAACTAACAAAGTAAAATCGGATAATTCATATTTCTTGGAAGGTGTGTATGCATGTATTAATTAACTCTCTTCATTTTGCATGTTTTCTAGTGGTGGACAACATTAGAACCTGCCTAGTATTACTGACTGAACCAAGGTAGTAATGAATAGGGAAATAGATTAATTAATAAGATTCGATTGTGTTCTCGCCTAATCAACCAAACTGAGCTAAGGGGAGGTTGTACTGGGACTAGTAGGTAAAGGTTAGTAATGCACACTATGGAGATGGCCCAATTCACATAGTGAAATTCACCTCTCACCTTTGACCAAAGGGTTTGGTGAACATAACTTACCATCCTGCATGCTATGCACTAGAAAAGAATTAGGTTATCCAGTGATACTAAGTTGGGGAATCATGCAGAACATAATACCCTATTTTCTCTCCATATTGATTTCTCTGTTGTGTTAGTTAGTTTAGTTTTATTTTCCATTGATTAATTCAAACCTTACCCTTTGGAAAAGTAAGTTGGTTAACCATTCAAATTGCGATCATTGAATTCTCTTGAGTCTACGTATTCCCTGTGGGTTCGACTCTAACCTTTGTTAGATTTTATTTCTTGACAGTGACCGCTTTATTCTATAAAAGGAGGTAGGGACATCATTTACCAAGGCTTTCAACTCAACCAAGGTGAGATCAAGGTCTTGCTTAGCCTTAACCTCCTCAAGCAGAGAAGATTCAGACCCATGAAGAACCATTGCACCACTATTTTCGGACTTACTCAATTTCACTCCTAATCTAGCCAACCAATGAACATTTTTGGCCAACTCCCTTTTCCATCATCTTCAAGATGAGACACACTACCTATGAATCAACTTTATGGGTGGAAGGGTACTTATAAATCAACTCACACACCTTAGAAACATTAGAGGAGAACAAATTTGAAGCCCTTGAGATGAACCTTGGAAAACCTAGCTTGCTTTCCTTTTTCTAGAGAGAGTTTTTCATTAAAACATTAGAGTGGCAAGAATGAGGGATTGAATGATGGACCTAGGGCTTTAAGGCTGGTTTAGGGCCCCTTTTTACCCTAAAAATGACATTATTTAGGAATAAGAATAATAAAATTGACCAAACTGCCCTTCATTAAAACTGCCGGATTCAACCTATGAAATTTCGTTTACGGGGCCATAGGTCAAACCATGGGTTGTAAGTCCTATTCATCTGATAACTTTTTTGAAATTCCTATTAATTTTGCTGGACTCAAAACCATGAAACCATCTTACAGGTCGGTCCTTTTATCCATAGCTCATAGATGGACTCGTAGAGTCCTTCCACACTTAATCATTTTCTTATTTTCTTGGACCCTATCCACAAAGGGATTCTACGGGTCGTACATAAATCTATGATTTGTGTTGGTAACTCGTGGTTCACCTTCCTGAAAAATTTTAATTTCCTTCAAGTCAAGGCCATCCATCTACGAACCTATCTATGAGTCGTCAAAGGGATGTGCGGGTTACCCCACACTTGGAAATTTTTTCCCTTCCTGAAATTTCATATTTAAGGATCAATCTATTGGTTGTAACTCCTACTACAGGTCGTAAGTTGACCTCGTACAATGACTCCAGGTCATTTTCAGGCCAACTTTTCTGCACTCACAAGCTCCTAAACTGGGGGTCATTACACCCTAACTATGTGCCACCATATGAGCTCTTATATGCTAGGCTAGTGGATCCACATAGGCCAATTATGTTACTAGGATGCATGCGAAGTTGACAGAATTCCACTCGACAAATGGTCTCCCCATGTCAACATAGGGGGTTATGTTGGATTCCATGTAATAGCTCACATGGTTTTAGATATTGGTTAAGGTCTTCTCTCGCAAGTTTATGATCCTATGATATGTTTCCATTACATGAGATTTCTCATGCATTGACTCTTATTCGTATTGAGCTATATTCCTTGTGCATGCTTAAACTCACTTTATGTATATTTCCTCTCATATGTACCTATATGTTATATTTATAAATGATGGCATTACAATTTTATACATGCATTGTATCTCACATACTTAGTACATTCCAATGTACTAACACATATTTTCCCTGAATGATTTAACTATGTAGGGACAGGCACTCTTCCACTGGCTCATGGCTAGTATATGGTGTTCAAGACTAGCACTTTTATTTGTGGAGAGCCCTTAGTTCGGGACTCTACCAGTTTC
>DF357970.1:0-14509 GCA_000787875.1 Solanum virginianum | reverse complement strand
TGAACATAACCAACTTCAAGCATTTCAAATAAAGAATTTCATCTAGTAGAAATTTTTTTTGGAACTTTTCTATATTCAAGTGAATCTTCTTTACAACGATTTTTAATTTTATAAGTCGAAGACTTTATTTTAGATTTAAAAATTCAATTACAAGCAATTCTATTTTTTTTTCACAAAAAACTCCAATATTAGCAACACCATCTTTTACTACCAAATTATAAATATGTATCGCACATTTAATATAAAAAACATCATCATCAATTGGACAAATTCTCAATTTTAAAAAATCAACTGCTCTTTTATCACATATGTCAAAATAATTCAAAATAGAACTTATAGTCGAGGCTATATAAGAACAGTTTTAGTCTCTTCGACATATTTATAACCTATTATTCTTTTTTGCATATTCCAATCATGATCAATTCAATGAATAGTAATACTAAAATAATCATTAACATTAATACTATGACTCATATCAGATGTAATAGAAAATTTATCATCAAAATGAGCAAATAAGCAACGAAGATAATGACAATGTTCAACGTGATATTAAAAAATAGCATTTTTAATTGTATTCCTTGAAAAACCTTCAAAGATAGGTTATACACTTCTCGAATATAATGAATAAATTCGAATGCGAAGGAAAACTATAAAAAAAAAAAAAAAACCACAAACAGTAACCATTTTTGCTAATTCTTCAAGATCTTTTTCTTTACTATACGTGCAGAATTTGCTTGGACCAGCCGGATTAGACATATTTAACGCACTTTGAACCATATTAGAACCTCTTACAGATTCTTCAGTTAAAGGTTCCCTCTTTTTAAGCCCCATTCACAGCTCTCAGATGAGCAAATTCTAGATTACACTTTCTCAAATGTATAGTTAGTCGTCTCGTCCCTCCATGCGACCCAATAGTCAAATGATTCATTATTTTCTTACATTTTGTGCATTGGATAGTAATTTTTTTCTTATTTTGTACTAAAAATTGTCAAACTAAAGATCGTTTAGGACGTTCGGCTTTTGTAGTTTTAGTAAACGTAGATATGAGGGGGCGGGGGGTAGATCATCTTGTTGGGAGGTAATTTCGTTGTGGAACTAGTAGGGGTGTCATCTTCTTCATAATTTTCTATTTCTACTTCTTCATCCAAATCTTCCTCAAAATTAGTAAAACATCTACTTAATGTTTCATAGTCTATTTGATTTTGCGAATTAAATTATATAACATTTGGACGTGACATCAAAGAAGTTTCATCAACATGAGTAAAATTATCAGTATTAATTCTAAATCTAGGTGGCAATTTTCTAAAACTACTTCCACCCCTATTTTTTTCGACATTGGTCTTTTTCCACTATTTCTTTGTGAATCCATATATAAAATTTAAAATAATAAAAATATAATAAAAATAAGCAAGATGAATACAAAAAAAAAATAGTGACTTAGTAAATAAATAAATAAATAAAAATAAAGTTGGAATGAACATATTGAACGTCTGCGTAAAAGTAGACATATAACCAAAAGTCAAAATTGAGAGATGTCAATTGAAGCTTGCCATTTACTTCAAAAAAATCTCCAAACTCCAATTAGTCAATATCACAAAAATAAATTTTATAATGAGTAAGAGAGATTGAAAATTGAGACTTGAAAGTTGAGAAAAATTGTAAGAGAGGAGATTATGAATTTGTGAAAAAAAATTGAAAGAAAATGAGTTATATTTATAGTGTTAGGGGATTAATGGGGTAGAGGGGTGTAATGGTAGGTGGATAGGCCATTATACCCGTTACTGCCCCCCCCCCCCGGTTAAAATGCAAAAAAAACATTAATGGGGTAGAGGGGTGTAATGGTAGGTGGATAGGCCATTATCCCCGTTACTGCCCCCCCCCCCCGGTTAAAATGCAACAAAAACAGACCAAACGGATATATAACTGTTGGTAAAGATTCTGAAGAAAAAAAAAATTGACTGTTTGAACTGGTCGAAAATCGAACCAAAACTGAATTTACCTGAACCGGGTCAACAGGTTAAATATGTTGGACCCATTCTGGTACATTAGGTAATCAGTTCCTTACCGATTCAATCGAAACCAGATCAATCAGACCGTACCGAGAAAAATCAATCCGTTGCCAACCTTAATTGTGATTCCTTTAAATTTTTGCATCTCAGATATGTGGGTTTTGATTCATGGGTCTTTCCACCCATAGAGCCCAAAGATTTCCTACCACAATCTCTAAATTTCAATTGTGCAATTGCATGCATTTTTATGACATAGTTTTAAATGTTTAGAGTTTGATTCAAATGATCATTATTTACCTATCTCACCGTGAATTGATATTCAATGGCATGAAAATGATGGTTTATGAAATACTTCCTTATCAAGCTATCTAGGATTTTAAAATATTATGGTGGATTGCTTTAACTATGACTCCAACTAATGATTTTCATTGTATACGTGCATTATCTTGACGAATTAAATGTTTAAATAATATTGACTTGAACCCACCGAAGTTTGCTCTACTTTTGATGAACTATCACTTGCTTGAAAAGAGAGGTTGTACCCAATACTACAGAGGCTTATTTAATGACGATGCAAGGTTCCTCATGAATGACTTAAGTTGGTGAAAGGTCTTTCTCATTAAAGTGGTGAATTCTAAATTGTAAAAAGACAATTCTCACGTCTTAAACCACGAAAGATTTTAAATGAGCCATTTTACTTAATGATGTTTTTATGTCTCAAAGCATATGAATGACTAAGTACTTTAGTATATTATTTCGTGGAATTTGATTTAGCACCAAATGGACTTGAGGTGGGAGTCAGTAAGGGAATCCCAGTAGCAACTTCTTGCCTCATTAACTATAAGCAACCATAGAAGCCCTTTTAGGCTAGGCTAGTGGATCCACAAAAGCCCTAAATGATAAATGCATGAATAAATGTTGATAGAGTTCTACCTAGCAAGTCGTCTTTCCTTCTAATGTAGGGGTTCGTGTTGAATTCTATGTGTGACTTGCATGGTCTTATATATCGGTTATGGTCCCATCCCACATAAATATAATCTATTTTAAAAGCCTACATGACTTCAATTGCATCTATCTCATACACTCCATTTATCATTATCTATGTTTCAATTACGACTTAAGCATTTAAATTTATCATTGTATCATTTGGCCATATGACATAGCATGCCTACATACTTAGTACATTGAATGTACTAACACATACTTTTACCTACATGTTCTCATCATGTAGGAACTGATGCTCTTTCTCCTCCTCGTGGCTAGCCATCGGATTAACTGAAGACTAATATTGGTGAGTCCTCTAATTTGAAGAACAATATCCTATTTCTTTCAAGCTTGGATTATAAAGAGATTGAGATTTCTATTATTGTACTTTTCTTGCTACTTCTATTGAGGGTAAGCTAGAAACATGTCTTAACCCTCACCCCACCCCCCACCCCCCACCCAAGTCTAATGCTAGAGGCATGGTTGGACATGTATAAGTTGATTGTGATAATTGACTTCCCTGCTCTATCTTATGAGTCAATACTTGTAAAATGCTTGATGTATGCTAAGAGGCTTGTTTGAAGTACCTTTGGGCTCCTCATTCGTTGTGTCATGTCTATACCCTAGGCCTGGATCGCGACAACTTCACCGTCCGTGAAAAGGGCCATGGATCCGCTTGTAGACCTGCACTGCATTTGAAAATTTTTTGGTCACCCTCCACAGACCCCTGTATGGGCCATGGAGTCTCTTACGTATCATAGTCGGTGCCAGTGGAGCACTGCACTAGAAATTCTTTGCACTTCCTTTCTTATTTCGTACTTCCAACTTTCAAGGTATTACAATTTTTAATCCATCCTATGGGCCTTGCTATTTTTGACTTGAAATCAACCTTATCGGTCTATAAGCTCATCACGGTATATCACAAATAAATACAAAGATATTCACAGGATTATACTTAGAAACTTGGCCAAAATATGAATAAAATATGGCGTCTGAATGTTTAAATACTCTGAGAACACTAGCCTCGAACAACAGACTCCTCGGGCTCCATCAATAATTATCATCTGGCATAGAACTTCCTCACTAAGTTTAGATTACACATGCTTGGATTTGCAAATATGAACTACAACCATATATTGTGTACTCCTGTAAAATATACGGAAAAGAAAAAGAAAAAACTTCCATTTTTGAAAACAACCACCGTGGGCGGGTTGAAAATTTTGAATCAGGGGACAGTAAATCATATCTCAGACCTTGGAGTGTTTACTGTTGTTACCTGCGGTGTGTGAAGTGATAACATCAGGTATGCTGGAGCTTTGACTTCTTTTTTTCTAATTAAAACATTATTCTGTTTGCGTGGTCAGGAAGCCTCGTTTCCTTTATCGTTTCATCTGAGAATTGAGATTGTTAGCTGTTCCAGTCAGCAGTGTCAATATATAAACAAGCCAAGATGTTTTTCTAGAAGAAAAATCAGCCCGATAAAGAAAATAATGCACACAAACACAAGAGGGAGAAAAAGGGGGAGAAAGCACACTTACAATTAGCTGTAGGAAGAGTATGCCAACCCACAATTGTGGACATATTCACCAAAGTCGGCATAAGAGATGGACAATTAAATCAAGGGCTATCCAAAGGTGAAATTGCTTTTACTGCACTAAGGCATCGCCACTCTGAACGATAAATCAAAAAGGTGATTGACATAATGGACACGTTGACTTGTGAGAAGTTGAGAACCACTTATAGAGGCAAGCTGAATGGAACTTGTGTTTGCAGGTTTTGCAAGCTAGCCGCGGGAGGCTATGATTTGAAGTGTGAATGACACTGTAACATATGGGACACTCCTCCACACCTTCAAACTCCTTGTCAAAATTGGTCTTCCATATGCAAATTGCTTCAGCTAAGGCACCATTCTGCATTGTATGAAAACAGATCATCAACTTTGCCCGCAAAGTGTATGCATGATCATTGAGAATTATCCAAGTGATGACAAGTCATTCAAGAAACAAAACTTAAGACTCTAAGCAGTTAATTGACGTCAAAGATGGTAAAATACCACTACCTAAATATTAGGCCATGGAACCTTGGTAAATATAAAAGTGAAGGGTGACATTTTAAATTGAAAAGGTGTGCCTAAGGAAAAAACATATCCATGATGAAAGAGCAGAATATTTAATGTAACAGCTATGAATGTCAAAAGGCAATAAATTCAAAAATAGCAGATTGGAGACCGACAGATTACAGTAATGAGCAGACAGAGGAAATGATCAGGGTGGGATGGGAGAATGATGCACAGATCCAAAGTCAGTGGGAGACACCTGATTACGAAGAAATGACATCATTGACATTAACCACTTTCTCTGCTTAACCTCACTAATGCCAAGGCTCTTGGTACAATCTACATCCACAGGTCGCAATGGGTAAGATGCGGGAAGACGAATTACTAGGTCCATTCCTGTTTCGTCTTTTGTGTAGGTAGCCACCACTTCACTAGCAGATTTGCTCACGGTGACAGAGAAATTATCATCAGCAAAATTGGCTTTTTTAATCTGCATTTGAATGAAGGTCAGCGAAGCATTTGATGGTCACAAAGAGCATAAGACTCACTGAGATAACAAATAAAGCTTATGCTGGAAGTAAGATTACAAACACAAGCAAGACATTCGTACCTGAGAGAGTTCATTCATGATCAGAGGCGGGCTACAATATGCTCTAGTGAAAAATTCAATGGCAGATGAAGTAGAACGGTCGCGTATATTGCTAAACCACCCTCGAACATAAGCAGGAAGAACACAAAGCATGAGGCCAAAAACTGCACCAGCAAGTGAAGTAACTTTTTCTGGTCCGACAGGCCAAAGCGATTCCAAGCAGAATAACACAGAATTAGAAGTGATGGCACGGGTTGCAGATTTTGCTGCTTCTGACACTGAAGCTGGAAGTTCTGAATCCTTCTTTTTCATGCTTGATGGTACACAAAATTCCAAAGGGATATGCTGGAAAAGGCAATCTAACACTGTTGAAGTAGCAAATTCTTGAATGTATTGAACCATTCTCTCTCTCAAAGGTGATGATGCTGGTAGTGACACTATATGTGAAAGTAACAAAGACCAAGCTAGAAAGACCTTTATCTGAAAAATTTAAGGATATTTAGCAAACAGAAGTGGTTTATTCTCCATTAGCTTTTTAGAAGCAACAAGAGGCCCAAAAAAGGAGGAGCAAAAAGGGAGGGGTGGGGGGATGCGGCAAAAAGCTAACCCGTTCAAATGCAAGTAAGTCCATTTGAAGAGCATCATATGGTAGTTTTTCCAGCACGGAAGAAACTTCTTCCCTTATAAGAAGACTTTCTTCAGTAGAAACATGAGTATCCTGGTTGTTGGAGGCATCTGCATCAGAGGAACATGTCTTGTCGACAGTGTACAAAGACAAGTCAGACACAGGTTCAGTTGAAAGAATAACATAAGCAGCACATCTTAAGGAAGGAAGTGTCTTGGCAGAAAACAGCATTGCATACAAAGAGCTAACTGGCCCTTTACTGAGGCCCCAGATTTCAACTGATTTTACTGCCTTGTCTCTTGCAGTTGAAGAGGACTCAACAACAAGTGAAGCCACTGAGTCCCAGAACTGAGAATGATCAAGAATAGATGATGCTACAATGGAAGAAGCTTCATTACAATAAGAACTTGCCAAAGCCTGGGTAGCAGCAATAGAAAAGAACAATCGAAGAACAGCTTCTATAGTTCGGTGTTTGACCATCTCCCATCTGTCAATTTTCAAGGGATTAGAAACATCAACAGGCTCTTTTGCTTCAAGACCACTTATAGTACAAAACAAAGAAAATCCAATTAGAGCATTGGTTGCGAGTTTCATTGGAGCAGAGTCCACTAAAACGGTGTCATTGACCCTCTTCAGCATAACTTCTAAATATTCACAACTAAAACAATCTGTAATAACATCATTCACATTCTCAGCAACTTCCTCCATCAGAACAACTGCTGCTTCAATCCACCACCTAAAACGGTATAGAACAAATTCCCAATCATCCTCACTAAATTCTTCCCAGCAGTAAGCAACTGCAACCAGGATCACTTTTGATAACAAAATCTGCACAGACGGCAGCTTGTTTATAACAGATAATGCACAACTCTTTCTTTGCTTCTGAAATAATTCAAACAGTAACTTTCTCTCAGTAGAGCTGACATATCTTTCCGTTCTTAGTCCTTTCCCTCCTAACAAAACTTAAGACTCTAAGCAGTTAATTGACGTCAAAGATGGTAAAATACATTGGTCGTACAGGATAGCAGGATATAACAAGGTGAAACCAATCTTCCATATCTGAAAATACCAAATTCCATTATACTTACGACAGATAAGTTGCAGAATTTTGTGAAATAAGCTTAAGTTGAATGGATTGGCAAAAGAAATCAGATATTATATGCATAAGCCAACATAAATCTCCGCCACAAACCAAGGCACTAATTTGACTACTTATGTTGTTTAAATCCTTTAGAGAATTGACACTTTGTAGACAGCAGTAAGTTACCTTCTCTTGTTTGCCATGCATTTAGGGGTGGAAAAGACACTGTTCGCTGGAGCCAGTCTATGATAGCCTCTTGCATTTCACAACATCCCAAAGAAGCAGACTTCAAGTTTGCAGCGTCTTGGCCAAACGGAACACTCAACGGTCTAATGATTACATCCATTACTGAAGGAAGTATCCTCAAACAATTTATATTTATTGTTTCACCAATATGGAGTTTATTCAGAAGCTGATTAAAAAGAAATACTGCCTTGTCTTTTCCCCATACATCATTTTCCAAAAGTCTAGACACTAACGAAACAACAGCTCTCAGGAAGGGTTCTCCAATACTCTCCACATTTGCAACAGGAGATAAATTTGAAACACTCGGTTCTGCAACTCCCTCATGAATAAGTGCACCATCAAGCAAAATAGTGACAATAGAATCTAACAACTCATCCTCAGGCGTATAACATTCACTATTTAAATAATCACAGAGATAAGGTAAGAAGGAGCACAAGGCACTGCCGCCATTCCATTTCCAAGTGCATAAGATTTCAGCCGCCAGCCAGGCACGGGAATAATGACATTGCAGAGTTGTGGTATGTTGATTACTATGATCCTCAGTTAAAGATGGAGACACATTAGAAACAGCACCAGCAATGATTTTATCAAACCCTATCTTTGGTATAAGTCTGTCTATCAGAGCTACAAACCTGGCGGCTTTTGAGGTCTGCAAAGAGTTAAGTAAACAACTCTGAGATCTTATGATATAGATCTAATGTGAATGCATAACATGATGTAACTCAACTTGGAAAAGCTAAAGCATTGACACAAAATGTTATAAAACTATATAGTTGAACGAGAAATTCAACAACAATATGTATATTTCCTCCATAGAAAAGGAAACAAGAACGAGTGTCAATTATAAAAACTCACGGTAACTCCCTCTTTTCCGACAACAAAATTGCAGTGATAGAGAAGTAGGTGCACAAGATCATCCCAAAACTGCTCAATATAAATTAATTATACGGGGAAGGGCACTCACATCAATTGAAGCACTCTCAGTTTTCACGAAAGCTCCTCCTTTCCCAACTTCTATATCTGGTGCAACCCAAGCAGGCCAAGAATCATCCTGGCTTAGAAATTTGTCTAACAGCTTTTGTTCCTCAAACTGATCTTGACAGAGACATTCAAGAAGTTCAAGGACCCAGTGACAACATAAAGATGCGACTTCAGCAGCATCCAAATTTTCATCCTTAAGCACAGCATTCCTTACAGTCTGGACCAAGATGCTTTCCAGTATCTTTAGACTATCTATATTGATACTAAATAGGAATTGGTTACAAATTTTGTGATGGAGAGCATGCACAAGCTCACAAGAAGCCAACCTTGACTTTATTTTTTCTGTGGATTCTTCACCAAGATCATCAATGAAGACAGTAGCCATACCGCATTCCCATTTAATTACAAACATTGCAGCTAAGATTCCTGAATGCAGCTCAACTTCATGATGCAAACATTTCAATGCAGAAAAGCCACCATCAAGCACTTGTAAAGCAAAATTGGCCATCTCATTCACATTCATAGAAGGTTCAAATCCCAGTTCAGTGTTATCGTCTCTGACAAGTATCATCGAACACATGTCCTTGACCCATATGAAGGGAGAATCCATCATGAAAACTGTCAACTTCTTAAGAAGTTCCCTAAATACTTGTACTAGTGTTCTTTGGGACAGAAAGATTGCTTCATCATCTCCAGCTATGCCACGCAGAACAGCGCTGCAACCGAACAACAAAACAACCAAAATATAAAACAATAACAGAAATTAGGGTTTGTGAGTGTTGTGCTACGTGCTACTTACTTTAGTATCAAGCAAAGGAACAACACCTCCATACCACTGAAGCCTAGATATTGAGATGGGAAACAAAAAGAGAGAGGCCATAGCCACAGGTTCCAAAATACGGAAGATAAGCTCCTAGGGAATAAAGTATTTAAACTTAAAAAGAGTGTTCTTGTGTCCCAAATTGGTTGAGGAAATGGGTTGTTGTCTCCTTATATGATAGTGGACAACCCTCTTATAATGAGTTAATTTTTGTGTCAAGTTAACCCTCGCATTATCAGCACCAGGCTCATTCTATCCCCAGTGTATTCAATGCTGTGGCCATGTTCTTTTAATCATCTCCAGATATCCAATTCTAGCATGTACAGTAAGGGTGTCCCATCAGCCAGTTTGGTATGGTTTTTAGACTTTTCGACTTGTGTATTTGGTTTCTTTGAGATAGTTTCTTGAACTATATCAATACCAATACTTGCTTTGGTATGGTTTGATTTTTTATCTTCTCAGTTCAGTAACTTCGATTGTTCAGCTTGGATAGAGAATTCACTTTCTTATTTGTCTTTAAGAGATAAATCTTGGACAAAGCACTAAAGAAAGTGCCTTTTGGATGTTCCAAATTTCCAGACTGAGTTAAGCGGAAAGGTCTACCTAATCATATATGCACTTTGGAACTGGACTACCATCAGTTCTGGAAAAAATATAAGAATTGCAAAATAAATGCTCTCCCAACCAGCACTAAAGAAAGTGCCTTTTGGAGCTTCCAAATTTCCAGAGTGGGTTAAGAGGAAAGGTCTACCTAATCATATATGAACTTTGGAACTGGACTACCATCAGTTCTGGGAAAAATATAAGAATTGCAAAACAAATGCTCTCCCAACCTACATGCTTACCCTTTTTCCCATCCCAGCAGGGGTAGTACAGAGGCTGGACAAGATCAGGAAAACCTTTTTTTGGCAAGGAAATAATGATGGGAAAGGTTATCATTTAGTCAAGTGGAAAGAACACGTCTCAAGCAAGAAACAGGGGGGCTTGGCATTAAAAACCTGAAGAACCAAAGTAAAGCTTTGAAAATGAAGTGGTTGTAGAGATACGCTCATGAGACACTCTCTATGGAAAAATGTGATCAGAACAAAGTATGGTGAACCGGATGGGTGGATGACTAAAGAAGCAAAAAACCCTTACGGTGTCACTGTTTGGAGATCTATTAGATACTGGTGGCCCATTTTACGTAACCACATTACCATTACTGTATGTGATGGTAATAAAACCATCTTTTGGAAAGATAGGTGGTTACATAATTAGAGTCTTGCTGAGAAATTCCCTGATCTGTTTGCTTTAGCTATCCATCAGGACAGAACAGTAGGTGACATGTGGGCATCCCAAGGCTGGGAATTAAATTTCAGAAGAAACTTGAATGATTGGGAAATTCCTAGATTGATCGAGTCCCTCAAATTTCTTGAAACTTTTTAAGGTCTAAGAATGGGATGGACAGACTACGGTGGAATGGGTACAATAAAGGAGCATACAAAGTAAGTTCAAGGTACAAATTTTTTAACTCGACAGTGGCACAGAACTCCATATGACCATGAAAGCGAATCTGGAGAACTAAAGCACGTTTGAAGGTGGCATGTCTCTCTTGGTTGTTAGCAAAAGCAGCTGTCTTGGCACATGAGAACCTAAGAAAGAGGAACATTATCCTAGTCACACACTGTTGTTATGTGGTGAGGCAGATGAGACAGTGGGGCATTTGTTTTTGCATTGCAGAATCACAAACCAGCTATGGAAGATTTTCATCAATCTCAGAGGCATATAATGGACAGCACCTAGCAAGATTGTTGACACACTGACTAATTGGGAGGAAGCTGGGAAGGGAGCTAAAAACAGGAGCTAGTGGAAAACCATCCCAGTTTGTATATGGTGGGCCATCTGGAAGGAAAGAAATACTAGGTGTTTCAAAGACGGGAGAAGAACAGTTCAGAAAAACTAAAACAGATTGTATTTTGCTTTTGTGTTTTTGGTGTACAAAGGACTATCCTATAGATGCAGAAAATATCCTAGATGTGTTACAATCATGCTAGGATAAGGAGTTCTTTGTTTTCTTGGTATACTTTGACCTGCTGTAAAGGGGTTTAGCACTACCTAAGTGCTGAGTTTATAATAAAAATGTTACTTATTCCCAGAAAAAAAAAAAAAAGGAAAAACCTTACCGTCGGAGCATTGATAAAGATCCAAATTGGATCAAATCATTTACATTTCAGTAAAAAAGAAAATCAAAGATAATTCAAAATTTTGAGTTTAATTTCTCATCATCACAGTATTCCATCTATGATTCATCAAGCTATGGCATGAGAACGACACTATCTATTTCTGGTAAAGGTGGGTAACTAAAAAAGATGGGAAAGGTTAAAACAGTGATGTAGAATGTGTCTGCTTCCTCGCTTAAAGCGAGAAGCAATGTGAGGCGGGGGTATATCGCTTCACAGGTATGAACCACAGGAAATGAGAGAAGCACTCACTTTAGGGCTAAAAGCGTGAAGTTGTATGAAGCATATCATTTTATATTCTATTTAAAAAAAGTAGACGACTTAAAACGTAATATTTCTCAAGTGGTTTTCTTCTGTGACTGCAATTAGGGTGGTGACCACCTGCTCTGGCTGTGACTTTGCGATTCTCTTCTTCTTCAAGCTCCAAGTATAGCCTTTTCTCTTTTGCTTCTCTTCTCTACTTCGTTTCTCTCGTCGTTGAGGCACTTTTTTCATTCTCTTCTCCTCTTATTTTTCTCAGCTGTGTGCATCACTGCTTCTTCAGCTTATATTTTTTTAAATTGTTTTTCCTTTTCACTTTGCCGATTTAATACTTGAAATTTTAAATTATACTATTTCTTCTACTTAGTATTTTAATTCGATTGAATTTATTTATTTGTCTTCTCTATGTTGTTTGTCATGAGCTCAACTTTTTCTCCAAGTGCTCTACTATTTCATTCTTTCACTTTGTTAATTTTGATCTATGTTGCTCGGACTCTTTAAAAACGTCGACGGGTGCGTGTCGGATCCTCCAAAAAATAGTGTATTTTTGAAGGATCCGGCACAAGTTTGGCAACATTTTTGGAAAGTCCGAGCAACTTAGATTTTGATTTTACTTTTTATAATTATTCTACTTGATTTTTTTAGTTAGTTAATTTTTTTTTATTTTTGTTATCTATTTGTCCTATCTAGGCCCATTTTTTTCCATGTTGTAAGATTTATTTAGGCCTTTCTACAAAAGGGGATCTTCTTTACTTTGATGAAGTGAGCACTTCACTTCATGCTCCAAGCAAAGGGGGCCTTGTCACTATTTGCCGCTTCAACAACAACATACCCAGTGAAATCCCACAAGTGGGATCTGAGGAGGGTAAAATGTACGCAAACCTTACCACTACCTCATAGAGACAGAAAGGATGTTTCCGGAAGACCCTCATCTCAAAAATATCAAGCCCCAAAAGCAGAAAATACTAGATATGAGGAAAAAAACTAATAAAGCAGAAAGTAAATGATAATATATAAATACAATAGAAGTAACAAATATAAGACAGACAATAACAGCACAAGATATAAAGACACAACTAATCCTACTAACGTACTACATCATCCCCTAAGTTGCTCAGACTCTTCACTTTTGGTGTCGCACCTGTGTCAACACGATATGGGTGTGGGTGTGAGATCCATGTCTGATTTGGTCAACCGGTTTCGGATACTTTGACCAAAATCGATAGGGAAAGTTTGGACGATTTTAACGATTTCTGTAATCAACACAAAAGCTAAGGTGAAATTGAAGAAAATGGAATACCTTTTATATAGAAATTTCTATGTCATGCCTTTTTCTTTTATCTCCTTCCATGATTTTCATGTTCTCCACATAATATCTCATAATTTAAGTTTTATCACTTTATTTTTAGATATTTTGATTATTTTTAGGTGAATCCCCGCACCTGTATCCATACATGGATCCATATCCCCGAATCTTAAAAATTAGATCATGAAGGATCTGACCTCCAAATCCGCACCCATATCGACACCCGCACCCAAGTCTGAGCAACTTAGATCATCCCTACTAGCCTATTAACCTTCTACACTAATACGAGACCTCTACTTTTTTCTATCTAAGGTCATGTCCTCGATGAGATGAAGTTCTATCATATCATGTCTAATTATCTCCCCTCAATACCTTTTTGGTCTACCTCTACCCCTCCACGAAACCCCTAAATCCAACCTCTCGCACCTCTTAACAAAAGCGTCGGCACTTCTTCATACTAGTGTTATAATCTAAATGGAAAAGGGCCTAAAATGCCTCAAACTATTGGAAATGGTACAAAAATGCCCTCCATCCACCTATTGGGCCTAAAATACCCTTGTCATCCATCTTTGGCTCCAAAAATGCCCTTCTCTTAAACAGATTATTAATTAAATAATTTTCTTAACCACGTGGTGATCCCTTATTGGTCATAATTTAATTATTTAAAATTAATTTTAAATAATAGAAGACCCACCCTAAATTAAAAACCCGCCCCAATATGTAAGTTTTTTACTGCGTCTTGTAAGGATATTGAGAAAGGACAATGGGGCATTTAAAAGACACCAAATTCCCAGGACTTTTATTTACGATGAACAAATGATATCCAATTATAAGACCTTTACATGTAGTTTTTGAGCTCTGTTTTACTTTAGAAATTATGAGATTCAAGAGGGTACCCTCTTAGTCACAAAATACATTTACAGAAATTATACTTATGAAGAAGACTGGATTGACAGACCAATTTTTCCCAAAATCACTTCCAATAGTAAACTTCATCAATACAAATGCAACTTATGTTTGAAAGTCTCTGCATCAGAGTGATCTTTTACATTGGAGCGGGTAGTCTATTATTAAAAATCAATATTAGCTAATTAGATTGTAACCAATAAGGGCTCGCCACGTGTGTAAAAATTATTTAAAATATTTAATTAATATTCTGTTAAAAAAAGGACATTTTTTGATCCAAAGGTGGATGACAAGGGCATTTTAGGCTGAATAGGTGGACGGAAGACATTTTTGTACCATTTCCAATAGTTCAAGAGCATTTTACGCCCTTTTTCCTGTTAGGACCCACATTTTGGTACGTTGAACTAATTATGAGCCAAGAACCCT
>DF357971.1:99252-132471 GCA_000787875.1 Solanum virginianum | reverse complement strand
CTGATTTGGTTTGAAGGAGAAGGGAAAGGGGAGAGTTGATGAGACACAAAAGAAAAGTAAAAGAAAATAAAAAGTAAAGTAATAAGTAAAAAGGAAAGGAAAAAAGGGGAAATATGTGGGGAATTAAATTAGATTAATTAACGAGCTTCTTTAAAATATCAAAGTGACTAATTAATTTTAAACTAATTTATAATTAAATCAAGATAATTAACAAGAAAATAAAATCTGTTTTTTGGAATGATTTTTGAATAAGACATTTCTACTTTCTTGCGGGACCGTGGAACTATTAGTATTTGGAAGTTTAATTTCATGTTCTCTATCATTTGGAAAAATTCTCGGAGAACAAGACAGAATATACGCGTAAATATATCACCACCTTGGAAATTTACATTTGGTTAATGGGGACACTTGCTTTACAGAATTGTTTTCTGCAGCATATACATGGATAGTGCTGATTGGTTTGTAAGAAGAGAACAAAAATCCTGGTATTTGGTGAATACAAACATGTTTTCGTTTTATTCGTTTCTCTGTCTGCAGTCAGCTTAGTGGAACAATTCATCCCAACAGCAGCCTCTTCCAACTCCGTCATCTCCGGACACTAAACCTTGCTCACAATGACTTCAAGTTTTCTTCAATTTCGCATAACATTGGCCGATTGAGGAGTTTGAGGAATCTAAACCTTTCTGATGCTTCTTTTCAAGGAGAAATACCAACAGAAATCTCATACCTTTCCAGTTTGGTTTCACTTGATCTTTCTTCTTCTAATGTCTATGGATTACGACTTGATCAGAGAACATTTGAAAAATGCTTCAAAACTTCACAAATCTGGAGGTACTATCTCTCTATTATGTCAACATCTCATCTCCAATACCTATGAATATTTCTTCTTCCTCCTTAAGGTACGTGGATCTTAAATATACTAACCTGCGAGGTGTTCTCACAAGTAACTTTTTCCTTCTACCAAACTTGCAAAATCTCAAATTGGGTGGGAATTATCTTCTCAAAGGAGTTTTACCAAAGCTCCATCCGAGCAACACTTTGTTGGATTTTCTACCAAACCTGCAAAATCTCAAATTGGGTGGGAATGATCTTCTCAAAGGATTTTTACCAAAGTTCCATCCGAGCAACACTCTGTTGGAGTTGGATATTTCCTTCACAGGAATCTCTGGTGAGCTATCTGATTTAATTGGACCTACAAGGATGTCAATTGTCTGGTTCCATTCCTGATTCCATTGGAAACCTAACACAACTTAGGGAGTTACATTTAGATGGTAATCGTTTCACTGGCCACATTCCTGATTCCGTTGGCCACCTAACACAACTTAGGAAGTTATATTTAGATGGTAATCATTTCACTGGCCACATTCCCTCTTCAATTTTAAGCTTGAAACATCTTGAATACTTAGAGTTGGAGTATAATTCCTTATCTGGCCCACTGCCTAGAGACTCAAGCATGCTTCAAAAGTTGAATTATGTGAGTTTCTCTAAAAACTCACGGAATGGTACCATACCTTCTTGGGTGTTTAGCCTACCTTTGCCATCTGAATTGTGGCTTGATCACAATTGATTTAGTGGGTTACCTGATGAGATCAAAACAAACACAGCATTACAATGCCTGGATTTGTCTTATAACTCACTGAATGGTACCATACCATCTTGGGTGTTTTAGCCTACCTTTGCTATCTGTGTTAGCGCTCGATCATAATCAATTTAGTGGGTTACCCGATGAGCTCAAAACAAACCCAGCATTACAATACCTGGATTTAAGCCATAATCAACTCAGTGGTTCGTTTCCTCAATCAATTGCCAATCTCACAAACCTTTATATCCTTCACCTTTCATCAAATAATATCACTAGTGATGTGGGTATAAATATCACCTTTTCTAGGTTAGCTTCTTTGTATTTATCATCTTGTAAACTAAGGGATTTTCCACTCTTTTTGAGAAGTGTAAAGACACTTGGGGTCTTGGATATTTCTAACAACAAAATTCGTGGTCAAATCCCTAACTGGTTTAGAGGCATGAGGTGGGATAACTTGTGGTACCTAAACTTATCGCATAATTCATTAACATGCCATCTACCACAGTTTCATTACTATAACCTAGAGTATTTTGATCTTAAATTTAACTCCCTTCAGGGGCCATTACCTTCATCCATTTGTGACATGGGCACGCTTGACTTTCTATATTTATCACACAAAAACTTCAGTAATTCGATTCCAAGTTGCTTGGCAAGCATGGGTAATCTAACGGTGTTGAACTTGAGAAGGAACAATTTCACAGGGAGTTTTCCACCATTATGTGCACAGAGCACTTCATTGAGAACCATTATCTTGAATGGTAATCGATTGGAAGGACTAGTCCCGATGTCATTGCTCAACTGTGATGGTCTAGAAATCCTTGATGTGGGGAATAACGTTATAAATGACACATTTCCAGCTTGGCTAGGAACTCTTCAGGAGCTACAGGTCCTTATATTAAAGTCAAACAAGTTCCATGGACCTATAAGTACTAGGCAAAAGTTTAGCTTTCCCAGGTTGCGGATTTTCGATCTCTCACATAATGAGTTCAGTGGCTCACTGTATGCAGAAATTTTTCAAAACTTCACAGCAATGATCAAATTAGAAGGCGAGGTCACATATATGAACCCAATGGCTCGAAGAGATATTACAGATTTAGGGCATCCATTGACACTAGGCCAGGTTACTGTGAGCGAAATGGTCATCAATGACGAGTACGAGGATTCAGTGAGATTGGTGATTAAAGGAAATGATATGGAGCTAGAAAAAATCAGCACTATTATGACCGCCATAGATCTATCAAGCAACCGTTTTGAAGGTTTCATTCCGAAAGCACTAATGGATCTTCGCTTGCTTTGGCTACTCAATTTATCCCATAACAATCTCGAAGGTGATATTCCAATGGAAATGGGGCAACTGAATATGCTTGAAGCGTTAGATCTATCTTGGAATCAGCTCACTGGAAAACATTCCGCAGGAATTGACAAGGCTAACATTTCTAGCAAAATTAAACCTCTCTCACAATCTTCTTGTTGGACCAATTCCTCAAGGTCCACAATTCAGCACATTTGAAAATGACTCGTATGGTGGAAACCTTGATTTATGCGGCCCTCCTTTATCAAAGCAATGTGGAGCAAGTGATTCATCACATGTTCCTCAACCATTGGAGTCCGAAGAAGAAGATGATGAGTCATTCTTTTTTAGTGGATTTACCTGGGAATCAGTGGTCATAGGCTATAGTTTTGGACTCGTTGTTGGAACTGTCATGTGGAGCCTCATGTTTAAATATCGTAAGCCAAAATGGTTAGTCGAATTTTTTGAAGGAATTTTTCCAATGAAAATGAGAAGGCCACAGAAGAGAGCTTGGAGACGACATATTTGATGGAAGATGGAAAGAGTGAATTTTTTGTTGCTGTTTTTCTCTTTTTAATTTTCTGTTTGTTGTTTAATCATTTTTTGATAGCAATGTAATTATATATGTTATTATATACATCTTTCACGTAGCAACATCCCTTCTTCTCTGTTACTTAAAATCAGTGTATCCTATCTTGGATAATCTTTTTTCTTTTATGAAGATGTTTTCTCGAAAAACAAATGTAAAATTTCATCTAATATCATGTTGAAAAGATATCTTCTTTCACAAAACGAAAGAATAATTGAAGGACTAGTAGGTCCAAACATACTTTTTCTTTCTTCAACTTTGTGGAAATTTGCTTCATCGTTCGCTAGTTAGAATACAGTATCCATTTTTCCTTAGGTGAAAACTATTGTGTACCTAACAAGTTTGAATCACTAACTCGGATTGACCTTTTAGTAAAAATTGCACCCAAATTTATTGTGTTCTTACAACTTGGTTTCACTTGATTAAAATGTCCCTTGTCATATGGAGTTATAATTCCTTATCTGGCCCACTGCCTAGAGACTCAAGCATGCTTCAAAAGTTGAATTATGTGAGTTTCTCTAAAAACTCACGGAATGGTACCATACCTTCTTGGGTGTTTAGCCTACCTTTGCCACATTTTTTTCTCAATTGACTTGGTCATGTAATAGTTTCTCCCTTTGAAAAGTATTGTGGGAAACTGAAGAAGAGATGTTGATGGAAATAACTAAAAAAAATATGTATGGATTTTGTAAGAACAGAACATTCTGTTATTTGCTGAAAACAAACAAGCTCTCTTTTTCGTTTATTTACTTTTCTGTTGTGTCTTTCTAAGTCGAAGTTTTTCTTCTTCCTTTGAGCATCCTCTTTGCTCACCCAGTGAAGCTTCTGCTTTGCTTCAGTTTAAGCATTCCTTTGAAATCATATCTGACTACCTATTCAGTGTGTTAGAACTTCTTTCCCCAAAACGAAGTCTTGGAATTTCCTTTGAAATCATATCCGACTACCCTCTTATTCAGTGTGTTAGAACTTCTTTCCTCAAAACAAAGTCTTGGAATGAGAGTAAGGATTGCTACTCTTGGGACGGGGTCACTTGTAACATGTTAATCGGTCATGTTATCGGTTTGGACCTTAGTTGTAGTCTGCTTAATGGCACTATTTATCCCAACAGCAGCCTCTTCCAACTCCGTCATCTCCAGACACTAAACCTTGCTAACAATTACTTTAAGGATTCTTCAATTCCAAATGATATTGGCCGCTTGACTAATTTGAGGCATCTAAACCTTTCTGATGCTTACTTTCAAGGGGAATCCCAACAGAAACCTCATACCTTTCCAATTTGGTTTCACTTGATCTTTCTTCTTCTTATGTCTATGGATTACAACTTGATCAGAGAACATTTGAAACAATGATTCAAAACTTCACAAATCTGGAGGTACTATCTCTCCATCATGTCAACATCTCATCTCCAATACCTATGAATATTTCTTCTTCCTCCTTAAGGTACGTGGATCTTGAATATACTCATCTGCGAGGTGTTCTCACAAGTAGCTTTTTCCTTCTACCAAACTTGCAAAATCTCAAATTTGGTGGGAATGATCTTCTCAAAGGAGTTTTACCAAAGCTCCATCCGAGTAACACTCTGTTGGAGTTGGATATTTCCTTCACAGGAATCTCTGCTGAGCTGTCTGATTTGATTGGCACCTTCAGTTCCTTGAATATCTTGAACCTTCGAGGATGTCAATTGTCTGGTTCCATTCCTGATTCCATTGGAAACCTAACACAACTTAGGGAGTTACATTTTAGATGGTAATTATTTCACTGGCCACATTCCCTCTTCAATTTTAAGCTTGACACATCTTGAATACTTAGATTTGGGGTATAATTCCTTATCTGGCCAACTGCCTAGCAACACAAGCATGCTTCAAAATTTGAATTATTTGAGGTTCTCTAAAAACTCACTGAATGGTACCATACCATCTTGGGTGTTTAGCCTACCTTTGCTATCTGAATTGTGCCTTGATCAAAATCGATTTAAAAGGTTACACGATGAGATCAAAACAAACACAGCATTAGAATACCTGGATTTAAGCCATAATCAATTCAGTGGTTCTTTTCCTCAATCACTTGCCAATCTCACAAACCTTTCTACCCTTGACATTTCATCAAGAAATTTTCCACATTTCTTGAGAATTACAAAGACGCTTGAGGTCTTGGATATTTCTAACAATAAGATTAGTGGTCAAATCCCTAACTGGTTTAGCGGCATGAGGTGGGATAACTTGCTGTACCTAAACTTATCACATAATTCATAAACAGGCCACCTACCACAGTTTCATTACTATAACCTACAGTACCTTGATCTTAAATTTAACGCCCTTCAGGGTCCACTAATATCATCCATTTGTAGCATGAAAAAGCTTGAACTTCTAGATTTATCACGCAACAACTTGAGTAACTCGATTCCAAGTTGCTTGGGAAGCATGGCTAATCTAAAGGTGTTGGACTTGAGAAGGAACAGTTTCACAGGGAGGCTTCCACCATTATGTGCACAGAGCACTTCATTGAGTACCATTATCTTCAATGGTAATCGATTTGGAGGAACTCTCCCTATGTCCTTGCTCAACTGTCATTGCCTAGAAGTTCTTGATGTGGGGAACAATGCTATAAATGACACGTTTCCAGCGTGGCTAGGAACACTTGAAGAACTGCAGGTCTTAATATTAGAGTCCAATGTGGACCTATAAGTACTTGTCAGACTGAGTTGTGCTTTCCCAAGTTGCGAATTTTGGATCTTTCTCTTAATGATTTCAGTGGCTCACTTCCTGCAAGAGTTTTTGGAAACTTCAAGGCAATGAGCAAATTAGAGACAGGACATATGTGGTACATGGGATTTTCTAAAGGCTCACCTTACCCATCATATAGCGATTCAGTGAGTTTGGTGATCAAAGGCCAGAATATAGAGCTAGAAAGAATCAGCACAATTATGACAACCATAGATCTCTCAAGCAACTATTTTGAAGGTGTCATTCCAAAAACACTAAAGGATCTCAGCTCACTTTGGCTACTCAATCTATCCCATAACAATCTCATAGGTGATATTCCAATGGAATTGGGGCAATTGAATATGCTTGAAGCTTTAGATCTCTCTTGGAATCGACTCACAGGAAAGATTCCATAGGAATTGACAAGAATGAACTTTCTGGCGTTCTCAAACCTCTCTCAAAATCATCTCGCCAGACCAATTCCTCATGGTCCTCAATTCAACACATTTGAAAATGACTCATATGGTGGCAACCTTGACTTATGTGTTCCTCCTTTGTCAAAGCAATGTGGAACGAGTGATTCATCTCATGTTCCTCAACCATTGGAGGACCCTGCATTAATATGATATTGTCCGCTTTGGGCCAAGCCCTTACGGATTTGTTTTTGGGCACCCAGAGTCATCGCTAGGTGACTCTGCACACGTCGATCCATCACACCTGCCCTCCGAACCTATGCTCTGATACCACTTGTAGGGGATCGCGCGCACCCTCACCCCAACCCCGCATTAGTATGATATTGTCCGCTTTGGGTCAAGCTCTCACGGATTTGTTTTTGGGCACCTCCCAAAAGGCCTTATACTAATGGGATTGGGTTCAACCTTATAAGTTGATCACTTTCTCTTTCCACAACCGATATGGGAGAGAGTTTGCATCCCAACACAAAGAAGAAGAAGAAGAAGAGGAGGAGTCTTATTTTTTTGGTGGATTTACATGGGAATCAGTAGTCATAGTCTACAGTTTTGGACTTGTTGTTGGAACTGTCATGTGGAGCCTTATGTTTAAATATCGTAAGCCAAAATTGCTTGTCGAATTTTTTGAAGGCATTTTTCCCGGGAAAATGAGAAGGCGAAAGAAAAGAGCTCAGAGACGACGGACTTGATGGAAGATAATAAGATTAGTGGTCAAATCCCTAACTGGTTTAGCGGCATGAGGTGGGATAACTTGCTGTACCTAAACTTATCACATAATTCATAAACAGGCCACCTACCACAGTTTCATTACTATAACTTCTCTTTTTTATCTTTATAATTTTCTGTTTTTTGTTTGTATATGTTCGGTATATATGTTACTTTTAGTATCAATGGTGTTATTCAAGTTGAGTTAGTCTGCTACTGTAATTTGTGACCACCACTACTTTTCATCTAAAGTCACGTCTTTGGTGAGATTAATTTTCATCATATCATGTCTGATCACTTCCCCCAATACTTCTTGGGTCTACCTCTACCCTCTATATAACTCTTAAATTCAACCTCTTGCACCTCTTAATAGAAACATTGGTACTTCTCTGCACATGTTCAAACAATTGCAATTTCGTTTTTCTCATTTTATCAGCCACAAAGATCATATCTAACTTCTCCCAAATAGTCTCATTCCTAACCTTGACACTATAGTATGTCATGCAAGTTTTAAAAAGTTTTTTTTAAAAACATTATCACGACAAAGAAGCTACACAGAACCAGAGTAGGAAAGGCTAATTAAAACTTCACATAATATGAAATATGGCAAAAAATTATTAGTTAAATTTTGGCCCCATTAATAGTCAACTCACCTGTCAGAAAATGACATTCTTTCCTCCCTTTTCCTAATTTCACTTTGGACACTTTCAAAACAATAAAAAGTATACTTGTCTGGTTATGGCCGCTCTAAGCTTTGATCATAACGACAAATAAATTGAAATATTTAATTTTTTTCATTTTAACTATTTATTTTATTATTCTTTATATTAATTTTTTTTAATTTTTATTTATTTATCATACTTTACTCTTCAATTTGTCTCAAAAAGAATATAATACATTTTATTGATAATTCCTCAAACTTAATGTCTTAACGATATATTTAAATATCATCGACAAAGTTCTTACTTGTATTTCTTTTTATTTTAATAATTTTTTAAATTTAATTTCTCACGTATGTTTAAAAAAATATATATTAAGAACATAAGATTGAATTTATTTTTATTTTCTTAAATTTTATATCTAATAATAAAAATAAATTAATTAATTAAAACATAGAGAGTATCTTTATTTTATTTTTTTAATTTTTCCAAGATCCAAAGTCTGACCTTTCAATACATTTTTCAACTTTCATTGTGTCACAAGATATACTTTTTTTTTTTGTAAGAATTCACCTGTTGGAAGAACCCCCACCAGAAGAAAACTCCAAAAAACAGATTAAATATCTCATCTTTTAGTAATTTTTCCAACTGTTTTAAGTTTCAGTGAATCTCAAGATGTAATTTTTTTTCAAAAAATTTGAAGAATTCATCTGTTTGGAGAACCCCACAAGTAGAGAAATCCAAAAACTGATTCAAAATCTCACCTTTTTAGATCTTTTTAACATTTTTCAGTTGAACAAGAAGAGGGAATCCAGGAAAAAATTGAAAAAAAATGTCATTTGTTTTAGGGGTTGTGTTTGGAATAGCATTTGGACTTGCTATAATAGTTGCTTTTGTGAAATCTGAAAATGCTAGATCCAAACAACGTACTGATCTGGTTAGTCAACTGAAGTCTTTACCTTTTTGCTTACTTCAATTTTTTGGATTTTTAGTTATTTTCCATTTGTGGGATTTTTTGTATTTATGTGTTTCTTTTTTGGTTGGATTGTATAGGCTAGTGGAATTGCTGCATTTGCTAGAATGAAAGTGGATGATTCAAGAAAAATCTTCACACCAGAACAATACCCTTCTTGGGTTGTTTTCTCAAATCAGCAAAAGGTGAATTTTTTGACTTTTGTTTATGATGTGTTTGGTAGGACATAGAGGCGGAGTCAGAATTTTTAGTTTGTCGGTTCTAGAACTAGACTAGTTATGCTTATCAAATGAGTGTTTTAGCACAAATATATGGTGAAAGCTAAATTTATTGGGTTTGGACGTACTAGTAGCTAAAGTAGTGGCTCCGCCCTTGGTAGGACGGGAGTCATTTTGCAGAAACGTGGCTAAATTTATTGGGTTTGGACGTACTAGTAGCTAAAGTAGTGGCTCCGCCCTTGGTAGGACGGAAGTCATTTTCCAGAAACGTGTAAAATGACTAGTTTTTTGGAAAAAAAAAAGGGTTTCGTGTTTGGTTGGAGAATGGAATGTATTTTCCGGAAAAGACATTATTGAAGCAAATTGGTTAGTGCATCCGAGGGTGTGGCCTAATGGTCAATGAAAAAAAGCACTAGGTGATTTCTTTCAATCCACCTTAGCCTTAGTGGATAGTGTTACCTAGTACTAGTGGTAGGAGGTGGCAGCTATTCCGTGGAATTGTCAAGGAGTCAACGTGCGAGAAAGTTGACCAGACACCACACTTATCAAAAGAAAAAATTTTTTGGATAGTGCTTTGATGAAATGTATATTAAAGGTAAAGACGGATAATAATGTCTAAATGTTGAGATAATTGTTTACTCCTTTTTGGTGGAAATGTTTTCCCCAGAACATATTTTCTGGCAACCAAAATCAGAAAATAGGTATTCCTTTTTTGGAAAATATTTCTTGTTATACCAAACACACCATTAGTGTACTTTTCTGTTTTTGGGGCACATATTGACCATATATGATCATTGAGATTCAATTAGTGCATTATGGTTCAAATTGCGGTCTTTGGTTACAAGACTGTCCCTTTATGGACTTTGTTTAATGTTTATCTACCATAGATGTGATTTAGTTTGTTGAGCTCAAAAAATGACCTCCTTAATTTTTCAATTTCGTTCTTACAGTTGACGTGGCTTAATTCTCATCTTGAAAAGATCTGGCCATATGTGGATGAGGTTAGGGGTTCAATGTCTATACATGCGATTCTGCAATTTTCCATTTTTACCCTTTTTCTGTTCTAACTTCTGATTATTGGAACTTATTTGTTTCTAATTGAGTCGGTATGGATATATGGTAATTCAGGCAGCATCAGAACTAGTAAAGTCAAGTGTGGAGCCAACTTTGGAACAATATAGGCCTGTGATTTTGGCGTCTTTGAAATTTTCAAAGTTCACTCTTGGTACAGTTGCTCCACAATTCACAGGTTAGTAGATGATGGATGGCGTAACAAGCCTCAAAGGCCAAAGCTCTTGCATATTGTACTACTTAAAGTTTTAAGAATCACATATACATATGAACAAACTTATCAGTCCTCTAGGTCTTTATGGCGTGTTTATGTTTGTAGTGGCATAACATTTCCCTGCACCAACGCCACCACAATTTAAAAAAAGAATGGCTTAACATTTTCCTGCCATTTATTGTTGGGATGTCAAAATGTGACAAATAATTTGAGACAGACGGGTATAAAAGATATTCAAAACTCTTGAGCCTCTCGTGTCAGTTATTCCTTAATAAAAAGAACTGCTTGTGAGGATGATACACATGATCTTTGACAAATGATTGATCTCATATACATGTCATTGCAGGGATTTCTATTATTGAAGATGGAAGTGAGGGTATTACTATGGAACTAGAGATGCAATGGGATGGGAATCCAAGCATAATTCTTGATATCAAGACTTATGTTGGTGTAGCATTACCAGTGCAGGTAATTAGTTTCACCATATGTTGCTCTGACTCTCCAAAAATGTTGCCACACCCGTTTTGTATTCTCCAAAATTGCACTACTTTTGGAGTATCTGACACGCACCCGCTGACATTTATGAAGAGTCAGAGCTACATACTTTCACCTCGGAGATGTGCACGTACTTTAACTGCTTCACATGATATTGTCCTAATTTCTCCTGAGATGCAAATTTTGTTGTTATCTATGTGAATACTCAAATTGAAGGACACATTGTTATTGCTTGATGTCCGCAAGCCTGCATTTATTGTTTCTGAAAGAGCTTGTACTTACCAAATTATGTTTTCCATAAGAGCTTGTTGAAAAGGAGAACAACTGTTTCAGCTTAACTACTGTGTATTTGTGTCTTACACTTGCAAGTTATCCCATATGATTTGCATGGACATGCCCGTGCTTGTGTGTTTTTGTTGGACTACGCACAGAATGAAAAGTTAATGTCATTATACTCCCTGCTATACGTCCTTATAAAATCTCAAAGAGTTGCACACTTTAAGAGTGAAGAAATAAAGATGCTAGTAATATATCCATGCAAGTTTCTATTTTAGTTCTTGAAATATTTTCATCATGCTATGTTCCAACTCTTATGAATCTTATTTTAACTTTGTGATTATTGTTCTCCTTTCACTTAGGTGAAAAACATTGGGTTTACTGGCATTTTCAGGCTCATCTTCAGGCCACTTGTTGATGAGTTTCCTTGCTTCGGAGCTGTATGCTTTTCTCTAAGGCAGAAGGTGTTGTATAAACCTCAGATTTTCTGTTATCCTTCATTTGCCTGTGTATTACTTTGTGCACATACATGCACAGGTATCAATTTGAGCATGTTATTGATACTTTCTCTTAAACAATTTAAGCATTGTGCTGATACTTGAAATAAAAGAAAATTAAGCATGTTATTCACACAATCAAATATCAAAACCAAAGCTATTTCTTTTGTTTTGAATCAAAACAAGTCAGTGGTTTCTGATCATTGCACCCACTACTCTTTTGTTGCGACTGGTTGGACTTAATATAAATATATATTTGTAAAATAGAAAACATTCTCAACTACTTATATACTTCAAGCAAGACCAGAGGGAGCAGGCGACACCTACTGACTTAGTTCTACACTCCCCGTGTGTGTGTGCAGATGGCACTTACTTTCACTGGATAAGGCTACTATGTGCATGTCTCACACCTAAACTCTATCGGAAACATGACAATAAATTTCTCTGTTTGCAGAAAAAGCTGGATTTTACGCTTAAAGTAGTTGGTGGTGACATGACAGCAATTCCTGGCCTTTCTGATGCAATTGAGGTTTGGACGAGCTTATACCACTTAATCTGTTTCTCTGTTTTGTTATCCTTCCACAACAACCAATGCAGTTTGCTTTGGATGTAATTGTTTCTTATAAAGTTGCGAGATGTAACAAAGGCCTACAGATGCCTTGAATTTGGCTGGCATTGCCAAGCTTTATTTTGTTTTCCTTTATTCCTTCTCAAAAGAGAACAGAAGGGACAGAAAGAAGTGAAAATTTTAAGTAGTGGCTTAGTATTATAACTACAAGCATAGGGTGTTTTTGTAGTGGTTACTTTCATCCTTGTTTAGGAAATTCAGGAGCTTGATTCACGATCTGTAAACAAGATAAAACTATGTCTCATGTTTCTTTGTTACGCATTCTATGATGTCTTGAACTTGCCTAAAACTTCTATATTTCAACATGGATAATGGTATTTACTTGAAATGACAAATACATTTATGAGAACCAAATGTTGTGTGAAAACTTTCGGAACAATTCTTTTGTTTCTTGGTACATACTCTAAGACCATTCTTGTTTGAGAAAAGAAAGGAACAGCTGATTTTCTGCTTTGAGGTGTTTGCATGAACTTATTTTCTTATGCAGTCATAAAATGGAACGCTTAACACATGTTAGTTATGATTTACTACATTCTAGGTGTACTAAATTAATTTATTTCTCCAGGGAACTATCCGGGATGCTGTTGAAGACTCTATCACCTGGCCAGTTCGAAAAGTTATTCCCATTTTACCTGGGGATTATAGGTATTGATATTAGCAATAGATTCTTTGAACCGTCTTGGTTTCACTGACCCAGTTTATCTTTGGCTGCCATAATATTGTCCAATCGAACACATTAACTTCTCGTTTAACCTCCGAAGGCCTTCAAATATAAGATTTCCAAAAGCATAATTGGGATTATGTTTTGGAAAACAATCCCCTCAAATTGTGTCGGACTTCCATTCATTTTGCATTGAGCTAGGGAAGTCAAAATGTTATCTCAATGCAATTTTGTGATTATCTCATGTTCTGATTGGATCTGTAAAAGAAAGTTTTAGTAGTTGCTTCTGCGTTCTGTGTTTTAACTAAAAAGACAAGGTAAACATCGAGATTTTGATTGGCAACTCCTTAATTTCAATATTCTATTTTCTTGTTTACCAGTGACCTTGAACTGAAGCCTACTGGAGTATTGGAGGTGAAACTTGTTCAGGCAAAGGAGTTAACAAACAAAGACATCATTGGAAAATCTGATCCTTTCGCTGTATTATATGTACGCCCTCTACGAGACAGAATGAAGAAGAGCAAAATAATTGTAAGTTATTCATCTGTTTCCCTGGAAAAGTTCCATTAATTCATTTGATCAAGTTATGACTAAAGTAACATTCCTCCTTTTAGAACAACGATTTGAACCCAATTTGGAATGAGCACTTTGAGTTAGTAGTCGAAGATCCATTGACACAACACTTAGTGGTAAAAATCTATGATGACGAAGGGCTTCAGTCAGCTGAACTAATTGGATGTGCCCATATTCGTTTGAATGAGCTTGAGCCTGGTAAAGTGAAGGATATCTGGTTGAAGTTGGTGAAAGATTTGGAAATTCAGAGAGACCAGAAAAATAGGGGCCAGGTGACAACTCCGCCTCCTCTTTATTTTGCATGACCTTGTTTAGATGCATGCTGTAGTATGTAGAAATATACCGTACATAGTATTAGTAAATTTGATGGAAAATATTTCAGCAATAATCAAGTCAAACAGCATTTTACTAATCACAATGAGTAACACCCAGGGGTGGAGCTGGAGGATCCGTGGAGCTGGAGGATCCGAACCCCCTTCGCTAGTAAATTACACTGTGTTACAAAGTCAATTTTACTTTTCATGTATATACAATGGATGTTGAATCCCCTTGGCTTCTTGATGTGCTTATTTCTTTATAATTTGCATCTCTTTAGTGAAAATCCTGGCTCCAGTGCTAATGGCACCAATTGTCCTGTGAATAGTATGGGTTTGTTCCTGCTCATTATATTCTTATTGATATGATCTTGACCCACCGAGTGCATTAGACAGGAAGACAACAGGGGGGAGGGGTTAAATATACCGCAGGACGTAGATCATATAGTGCATTATAGCAGTTTCGGTTGCCATCTTTTAGTCCTACGTAGTAAACTTATTGGCAGTGATTGCCTTTCCCTTATATCTCCAGAGCACGGCTAACATTATTTATTTGTCTTCTTGAAATTGTGCATTTTGTTGTCATTATTTTCTGTTCTATCATGTTTTGTTTACATTCTTTTGAGCTGATGGTCTACCGGAAACAACCTCTCTACCCTGCAAAGGTAGGGGTAAGGTTTACGTACATCCTATCCTCCCCATACCCCACTTGTTGGATTACACTAGCTTTGTTGTTATTGTTGTAAATTGTGAGCAGAACAGAGAATAGTCTGTGTGATGGATATCTTAACTGTTCTCATTATCTTCGGTTAGGTGCACTTGGAGCTATTGTACTGCCCGAATGGCATGAACAATGCGCTCAGTAACCCCTTTGCTCAGAATGAGTCAATGACTTCACTAGAGAGAGTTCTTAAAAACTCGGCAGAAGGAAAAGAAGCTAGTCCAAACGGAAGTGAAATTAACAACAGAAGAGAGGTAATAGTACGAGGGGTACTTTCTGTTACCGTGATATCAGCTGATGACCTGCCCCCAGCTGATATAGGGGGGAAGGCTGACCCCTATGTCGTGCTGATCATGAAGAAGGCTCAAATCAAGAACAAAACCAGGGTATCCTTTCTTCATATTATTTAATTATTGACTTCTCAGTAAATTCAATAAATGATTTCTTTCCTTTTTTCGTAATTTGGTAATTCAACAAATGTTACTAACAATAACTACACCTAAATCTAAAGCAAGTTAGGGTCGGCTATATGAATTTTCAGTGTCCATGTCACAACATTTGAGCTCATCTAAGTTTGTACTTCTTTGCTTTGAGTAACTTTTCTGGATACGTTCATTCATAACTAGACATAATGTTGGATATCACTTACCAAAATAAATGTATAACGCCGATGCTCTTTATCCCTTAGGTCGTAAATGAAAGTCTAAATCCAGTATAGAATCAGACTTTTGACTTTGTTGTTGATCCTGGATATCACTTACCAAAATAAATGTATAACGCCGATGATCTTTATCCCTTAGGTCGTAAATGAAAGTCTAAATCCAGTATGGAATCAGACTTTTGACTTTGTTGTTGAGGACGGATTACATGATATGCTAATGCTGGAAGTCTGGGACCATGACACATTTGGAAAGGTAAGAGCATCTTCCCCTTAAGTAAGTTCAATCTATTGTCTCGTAACTACTTTTGGTCCACATGCAATATGTCATTAAGTACTTGTTTAACATCTTAAGTTTCTTTCTAGACACCAAAGTTCGTCAGTGTGATGTTTACTTTAGCTGAAGTAACTCATTTCGTGAGCACTTTTCTAAAATTTTGAATTGGTTACATTCACCCTATCCTTTTTTTTTCCAAGCTGAAAAGGATGATACAGTTCTGTGTTTGGAAACAATTCGACTTAAAACTTTCCGTTTTACTATTTGTTAGAAGATTTTATAGACTCACAAATGTTATGTCATATCTAATATACAAATTTCTTAAGTCTTCCTTTCTTTTTTAAACAACGTATTGAGTCAAATTGCATCATATAAGTTGGAACTCCACTTGTGGGATTCCACTGGGTATGTTGTTGTTGGTTTGATATGTTATATATAGCCGTGATAAAGAAAAAAAAAAGTATTAAATAATTGAACAATTTTAAGAAAACAAAGAAAGATATAAAATTTGGTAAGAGGTGGGCGTGTTGGGCTATGATCATTATTTAGCTCATCTTGATCGTGTCCATCTCAGTCAAGTGATCTTTGAGCGGGCAACTCATTTTGACCTACCTAAATTTAGCCTAACTCGTCCATTTAACACCCCTATGTGCGAGTTATATAAATTTCGGAGACTGCCCTTGTCAATATCTTATTTTCTGATTATAGAATTGATTCATTTCGAATTCTTCCAACTTTCTTCACAGGATTTCATGGGAAAATGCATACTGACTTTAACGAGGGTTCTAATGGAAGGTGAATACAAAGACACGTATGAATTAGCCGAGGCTAAATCAGGGAAACTGAACTTGCATCTCAAATGGAATCCACAGCCAATATACCGAGACCACCAAGGATGAACATTAAACTTCACTTTTATATTCTTGTTAGTTTTGTACAGGGAGTACAGTTTCGTTGATTCCCTAATTGACTGGGAATGACAGCACGTATAATCGAATATTTTCTGTACATGATATATTAAAAGCAGAAGAGAGGGAATACTGTAAAGCTGTGAAACTTTTGAAGAAAAGCTGAAGTTGAAGATGGAGAAGAATAAAAATGGGAGTCATTTTTTCAAGGTGGAAGTTATTAGTAAGTACTACTAGCTACTCACTTTTTATCCTTGGTTATATGACGATTTTTCATCATGTTGAAGCGTGTGACCATCTGAGCATACTTTTATTTACTTAATGATGTCTTCGACACAACCTCTCGTGTGCGAGTTTGATTCATGTAACAACTCATCTTAAAATGAGAAGTTTCACATCGGCAGAACACAGGAGAGATGCTGTGTATATAAGTAAACATGTTTTACCTAGTAGTGACCCGTTTTAAAGTCGTGCAGGCTTAGGCCCAAAGCAGATAATATTACTAGCAGGTTTGGCTGTTACAATTCATTTTTGTGGGTTAATCTTACTATGATACCATGTGAAACGATGCAGTAAACAGCACAAACTTTTATTGGAATGATCAATATATAGTGGAAATTTAGCCAAATAGTCAACAACATATCTCGTGGACTCCCATAAGTGGGGTCTAGAGAGGGTAGTATATGTACATAGACATTACCGTACAGACAATATTTTTGATAGTTCCTCGGCTCAAGTAATTAGCCAAATAGTCCAAGAAAGCAAGTAGATATTCAAACTAATAAGTTGCCAATGGGATAATGATTCCAGGGCCATAAAACTGCAACTAAGCTGAGAGTAAGTTGCAGAAATATGTTTTCACTATTATGCTGTTGAAGCCCTGTTTAAAATGATTGAACAGGGAGACTGTTTTTGTTCGACTTTTTCTGGCGATGATTCTCTCCCCTGCATGACCATAAAGCGTATGAGTTTAACCTCTATACACTGACAATGTAAAAGAATTCGCATAAATGATAACTACTGATAGTCATACATAGTAACTGAGATTATTCCTTGGAAAATAAGACAGATTATCTACTGATGTAAGTTAAAGATACCAGAGTGCAAGTGTATACACATTGCATTACTTAGTATCAAGACAAACTAGAATAGACTGATTGATCTAGTAAAAGGACGATATATATACAAAGTTGTTTAAAATAAGACGGTATATTTACTATAGCAAGTAAATAGTATATCATATTGTCAGCGTATGCAAGTTAAATCCTTGTTACATGGATTCAGGACAAACTAGAATAGGCTGATTGATCTAGTAAAAGAACGATATATATGCAAAGTTGTTTAAAATAAGACAGTTTGTCTGCTATAACAAGTTAAATTACTGTATCGTCTGTGAATATAAGTTAATCCATGTTGTGTTGTTTAATTAAGGCGAACTAGAATAGGCTGATTGATCTAGTAGAAGATGTATAGGCAAAACACACTTCAACAGCAAACAAGGCTCATCGTAGGAAGATCATACTAACCAGTACAGATTGTGTAACACAAATGAGTCGATTTTAACTTTCTTTCCATTGTCGTTTCTGTTCCAGTGGTAGACTGCATGTGTTCTGTTCTTAATCTCTAGTGTAGAATGACCATAACTGGATTCGCGGAAAGCAGAGTAATTTGGTTGAGGATCTCTAAATCTGCAGAAATAAACAAATGAATCTGTAGTTCTAGAGAAATTTAAGAAGTTATACGGTTATTGAAACACATAAGTCGACAAGAGTGAATAAGGACAGTATGGTGCACTAAACATCACACATTTATGCAAGGTCCGAGGAAGGGCCACATCACAAGGGAGTGTGTGTCTGTTACTGAGTTCACAGATCAAGTACAGTCATGTACTCGAGATGAAACCTAGTTTATTAATCGAATGAGTGCATTGTAATGTTGTTCACGAGCGATGCTCTGCAATAACATGTAAGTTACCTTGAAGCAAGGCCTTCTTGATTTCCTCCATCACCCACAGTAATGTAAACTGGAGCTGTTTTATCAGGTACAGGGTAAGGATAACCACTCGAGACGTTATAGCGTAGATTTGATATGCGATACTGGAAAAGAAAAAGAAATCTTTTAGCAATGTCAACTTTAGCAGATCCCTTTGTTTCAATTTGTTTGTCCTACCTTCCTTTTTAGTCTGTTTCAGAAAGAGTGTCTCTTTTTTTTATTTGGGGGGGGGGGGGTGTGGGAGGCACTCTAGTTCTTTTGCTACGTCAAGTTAAAACCAAAGAAACAAAGAGAGTATCACATATTTGTCTCTTTTGTTTCCTTGTCCTCAGACGAGTAGAAAACCAGTACAATGAAATGAAATGACTTACTGATCGTTCGTAGGCATGTACATGACCAGCAAAGATCACATCAACTTTGTGTTCGACAAACCATGCTTCGAAGACGGATCTCATACTTTCTCCCTCCATGAAATGAGCTTCATTACTATTGTAGATAGGAACATGCATAAGGACTATAAGCCAAGGAGTTTTCTGTCTGTCCACATTTTTTAATTCTTCACTCAGCCACTTATATTGTGGTGTATACTTTACTGCATTACAAAAGACATTGTGAGTTTGTTGATTGCATCGCGTTCAAGAAAATCAAGAAAGTTTACTTTATTCTAAACTCGGAGAGGTTAGCACTTGGTGAAGATCATAAAATTTGTATTGTTGAAGAAGTATATGACCGTCTCATCTAAAAGCTTAAGCTGTTAGAGAAAGCACCGGTCTGATACCATGTTGAAGTGTGTGACCATTTCATTCAGAGGTTAAATTGTTAGTGAAAACACGTTTTGTTACTTTATTTCAAGAATTATGAAACAGGAAACGGATAAATTACCATAAGGAGAATAGGATGACAGCACGATTATGTGAGCAGACGCCCTCCTGATTGAATACCAAAGCGGGCTAGTGCTGTTTGAAGCTTTATATGGCGTTGGATATCTGTACAGATACGACTTGAACGGAGTTACTTCTCCCTGTGTAGAATGAGAAAAACAGTGAATTTCTTTGAAACATTGCTGCAGGAACTAACACTATGTTAAGCATATGATCTTTGTGCTGTGTTCCAGGACATCACCATATATGGCAGGTATTCTATCTCATGATTCCCGGTATTCCAAATCCAAGGTTGATATGCTGTACTTGGTTCAACAAAGCGTCCCCATGAATCCCAACGGACACCAACATCATGATACTTGTATCTGTCTGCGTAAGATAAATCTCCCACAAATAGTACACTCTTAGCTCCACTCTTCATGTAATGCTGAAGAGTCGAAAGAGAATTATATGTTTGTCCAAGATCACCTGGAAAGTAGAACACACATCCCGGTAGGAGTTCAGACGTGCTCAAACGTTATTATGTGGTAAAGTATAACAACAACAACAATAACATACCCGGTGGAATTCCACAAGTGGGGTCTGGGAGAGTAAAATGTATGCACACCTTACCATTACCTCATGGAAATAGAGAGGTTGTTTCCGAGATAATACAGACAAATGGGAAATGAAAGGTATAAACTACTAACCTATGATGCCAAATGTGTATGAAGCATCTGGATCAACCTTTGGGGGAGTTTCAAACCAAAAGCTCCGAGCAGAGTCACCATTTCCGATTTGATAGTAATACTTGGTGTCATACTAAAACCGAGGTAAGAATGATCAGTCATCAAGATAGAGAACTACTACTATGCTATTGTCACTATGCAAAAATTGTACTACCTTCTCCCTAGCGCCCCCTAGTTACCCCGTGCTTGTGACACGATAGGTGGTAAGCATTATTTACACGGAGTTCTGGCGTTTAACATAAAACAGAGAATTTTAAGTACCTGAAGTCCCTCAAGAAAGCACTTGTGTATATATCCAGACTTGTAGTTGTAGAATGTGTAGTTTGTGAATGATCCCTTTGCTGTGAACTCATATTTTCCCTCAGATAATCCATAACGTACTCGACTAGACCCCGGTTTATCTGGTGTAACCCATGAGACTATTACAGCCTTCCTTCATAGTCACCCTGTGTTATATGCACCTATAGTAGAAGGAAGTTAAGATGACATGTAAACACTCGAAAAAACATGTAGCGTAAGAAACTGCATTTTATCGACAGTAGACAGAATGCTGCACTCGAAGATTATGAGTACAGTTGTCGATATTACAATGTATTTCATCATCACCTAATATAGAGTTGTAACAGAACACTGACTACTGGTGTTTGAACTCGGTAGAAATGCCCCTAGGACTAGGCTTGGCCAAACCTTATTAAGTTTGTGTTGTCTTTTCTTCCCTATTTGGTTTTGATTGTGTAATTGTGTGCTAGTTACTCCAAGATCTTCCGCGACACTTGCCTTAGGCAAGTCCCATATCAAGAAGGAAAGGGAAAGTAATAGTTGCCTTAGTGGTCATATAAAGGCGAGTTCAGGATTCAACTATTAAAGCGTCTTTTGGTTAAAAGCCTAAGGGAACAAAACCTTAAAGCCCAAAATTCTAGAGGTGAACCACAAGGGTTGGGGCCAAAGCAGACAATACTTTTAACAGTTGGATCTTAGGACGTAACAACAATGGTCATACACAACTCTGTAATCTGTGTATGCAATTTCTATACCATCACAAATTCTGTTTCATCGTAAACCAAAACAACAACAACAACGTGGAATTTCACAAGTGGGGTTTGGGGAGGCTAAAATGTCTGCAGACCTTAACACTACCTCATAGCAATAGAGAGAGAAATTCAAGCTGACACTGAACTATATGAATCGTGATACTCGATTTGAACATATTATCTCAAGGTCGCGAAGACATTACATGAAAAAAAACACTCCCTCATAGATATTGTGAAGATCAAACAGAACAAAGGTAAACTAAACTTACTTGCTGTGGAGCATTGTAACCTTTAGGAACTGCAAAGACTTCATTGTCAAGAGGGATATCAACATCTGGAAACTCCTTACGAACAAATGAACTCGTTACACCAGCATTCCCGTTGTCTACCAATGTCAAAAAGACGGACAGCAGAAAGAAGAAATGAAGCATCATTGACTCCTCTGAAGCAACAGTATTTCAATGACGCGAACTAATGATTCACTGCATCCAGAAAGAACCAATGTAGTAATTAAAGGCGGAAATTTGAAAGGCAAACCTTATACTAAAGAAGGAAAAAAATTGAAGTATATGGTTAGATGAACATATATGTATCTATGTCTGCTGACAAATGACAAAGCATAATTGATAAAATTCACGTACGTTCCTGTGAAAAACACTCGTGATACTAGAATTCATGCCTTATCAAGCATATTAACAAGATTTGATACATCAACAGCATACCAGTGGAATCCCACAAGATTTGATACAATACGCGACCTCCACTCCTTTCTATCTAAGGTCATGTCCTCGATGAGATACATAAATCAGTTAATTCTAGAATAGAAAAGTATCCATAGTGTTGCTTTAAGTTATATAGGAATTCATAAGATGAATATATAATCACTTGATTCCTCAAACTACTCAGTACTCATCACCTAAATTATCCTTTCTCTGGTTGTTGCTCGAACTCTCCAAAAATATTATCACACCCACGTCAGATCTTTCAAAAACACACTATTTTTAGCATATCTGATACATATATTTGGACCACATCGTATGACGATCCCGAAAATAAAAACAATAATATACTTTTAAGCAACAGTACATCAACAACCAAATAAACAAAGAAAGTACAAGCTAACTGAATGCAGATTTAATAACTTTATCAATATCACAATTCCTTAAACTTTAAAGTCATTTAGACAACACCTTACTTTTTGGTCTGTCCTAAGAAAAAATTTTCTTTCTATTTTCGAAGCATTTTACATTTAAACTTTATTATCTCATCCCTTTTAAACCACAAAATTCAAAAACCTTTCTTTCATTCTCAAATTTCGTGCCCAACCAAAATAACAACTATAACAATAGACTCAGTGTAACTCCACAAGTGAAGTTTAGGAAGTGTATATGACGCAAACCGTATTAGTTATTCCTACCTTGTGAAGATAAAGAGATTATTTCTGAAATAGAAATAGTAGTAGCTGTCGACGCATATTAAACTATTACGAAAATCTCTATTAACAGTGATGGAGCAAGGATTTTCAAATAAGGGATTCAAAAACTTATATATATGCAACAACAAAAGAATCACTTTTACCAAATTTACATAGTACTATTACACCATTCCAATTGTTTGTTTTACTTTCCTACTTAGTTCGTTAAAAAAATGTCTCTTTTTTTTAGCTCTTTAATTCTAATTTTCCACGTGACTCGTTTAACGACTACAAGATTAAAGGGCATTATAGAACTTTAAATATATTTTTAGTTTAAGAAACAAAATTCAAAGATCATTATATGCTTTCTTAAACTCCGTGTCAAGCCAAAACCAAACAAATAAATTAAAATAGAAGGAATATTATTTTCAACCCTCTACTTCCATTCTCATCTATATTATCAGCGTATATAACTTAAAATCCATGAATTTGCATTAGAACAACATGAAAATGATAAAGAAAAGTACCTTGAAAAGTTGAAATTAATCACCAACTAAATAGGGAATTGAAGTGAAAATATTGGAAATTTATTTTTGATATTTTTAGTATTGCTTATTTGATGAGTAAACTTTGAGTATAAATAGAAAAAAGAATGATGAGTAAAGATAGCAGCATGGTATGGCGCAAGATTGGATCAAAATGTGTTGTCTTAGTCCATTATTGGGTGGATCCACTTTCTTTCTTTGTTTTTTTGTCTGCTCGATGTTCGATATTTGTATTGAAAGTTGATTAATAAGACTCCCTCACAACAAAAGGGAATTTTATATATTTAATTGCACGATTTGTCTTTTAAATATACTGATCTTTAATTTTATTTTATCATATTATATGTCATTTGTTTTTCATCTATTAGTCATTTTCCTGTTTTTCTTTTCTTTTCCTTTTTTCTCCATATCTAGTATGTTCTGCTTATGGAGCTTGATTCTTGAGACAAGGGTGTTTTGAAAATGTCCTCTCTATCTCTATGAGATAGTGGTAAGGTCTACGTACATTTTTATCTCTTCCCAAATTCTACTCGTAAGGTTTCACTGGATATATTAATCGTTCATTAATTTTAGTCCTTAGAAATCAACTTATGTCTAGTGGGACATAAGAACACGAGACACATTTTTTTAAAGGCATGGGGCATAACTTGTTGGATCAACTTTATAATCAACTTTTGCCTATAAATCTTTTTAAATCTTAATTTTTAATTTTTAAATCAACTTTTGCCTATAAATCTTAATTTTTGTGGTTTTTATGTGTGTAGTCTTTACAATCTCATAAGACTTATATTTATTATATAAAATATTGAAATTAAAAAACTTAGACGCATTTATTTTTTCAATATGTCAAAAAGGAAAGTAAGATAATTAAATTAAGATGAAAAGAGTATAATTTTTTTTTATAATGATAATGTTCGGATTAGATCGGATGAGTAAAAATCAGCCAGTTTGAAGATCTATTTTTACTTCTTCTTTTTTTCTTAGCTAAAATTTAAATATATTTTAATATACCAATTAAAGTGATCTCTTCAGTGAAATATTCTGACAACAGATTGGCTTCATTTAAAAGAAACTGTTTATTTTTATTGTAGATATATAAAAATTGTTGTAAATATTTCTGCCCATCATGAAGCTAAATTAATTATTTATTTTTTTTGTCTTCATATAATAATATTGTTTGTCATATTTTCTGAAAAAAAAAAAAAAGAATTACCCTAGGCATGAGCTTGCCCTTACGTAATGCAACTCACATGAAGGGTACAAGTAAAATAATTCTGCACTAAATCATATTAATTTATTATAATTAAGGTGATATATATTAATTAACAATAATTTAGTGATAAGAATATTTATAAAAATGACAATAATAACATATTCAGTATAATTTCATATAGAGGAATTTCCACATATCGTCATCAGAAAATACCTTAATTATGCTCCACAGTTATAGTTTAGACAATTACATTTCAAATCGATAGTAATAGCAGCATTTGTATAAGTCACTATACAATTCATTGTTTTTATATAATATTTGTATATTTCGATATACAATTCATGCGCAATATTTGTATAATTCTTTATACAATTCAAAGTGTTTATGTATTCGCTATACAATTTAATTTAATTTTTGCATAATTACACACAGTATTTGTATAAATCACATAAATTATATAAAATTGATATATATATTTTTTTATAATATATGTTTTACGGGCATAACAATTGTAGCTCACATGTAATATGCGCATGCTAATAATTTGTTTGTCCACATGTGGTCTTAATAATTGATAATCTTCTTAATTGGCTAGTAAACATTCGTTTTTCCAACTTCAAACTATATGTGTTATATTAATAAAGTAAATAAAATATATAAAAACACTAGTTGCAATTAGTATATTAAGTAGAAATTTTAAGGCATAATAATAATATAAACATATTATTTAATTTGAATTCAGTTGATATTTATGCCTTTTAATTTTGAGTATACGGGAATAGATAGATATTAAAATTTGTATTAAAGTTAAATAACATAGGACACAACCTACGTAGCGGCGGAACCACATTGAAATTAGGGGGTTCTGAACCCCCTTCGACGAAAAATTATACTATTTATGCATAGTAAAAATATTTTTTAATGTATATATAATAGATGGCGAACTCCCTTCGATTAGCTCGTGTGTCTACTCCTTACAATTTTTAAAACAAAAAACCTGACTCCGCCACTGCACTTAGAACGTGAAATATCATGTTGGACGCATATGCCTACCAGTTTAACTTTATACAAATTTTAGTGTCTACTTATTATGCTCGCGCAAGGTTTGATAGCTATGGCCAAATAAAACGACATATTTATATATTATATCACATAATAATTAAGATTTCACTAGATAGTGTTCTCGTGGACTTCGAAAATGCATTTCAAATATTAAGTTCAAATTTATTTACAACAAAGTTCTTTGCTCTTAATTTTTTTTTTTAGCATAATACATAAACAACAATCAAATATAGTTTCAACTAGCAAGTTAGCACTTCAACTTTGAAACAACACGTCTAGATACTTCAACTTAATATCAATTGACAAATAAATACTTTACTCGTCTTCATTGTATCTTATGTCTAGTGGGACATATATAAATTCTTTAAGGACATAAGACATATTTTTAAAGACACGAGGCATAACATGTTGGATCAAGTTGTGTTGTCTAAGTCAATTATTGGAAGAGATGTATCTTTATTTTTTTTAAAAAAAGATTTTTTTGTTCGACCTGATATTATGTATGTTATTAGTATTCAATTAAATTTAAATTTATATAAAAAATTCTTATATTTCAATCATAAAGGAGATTTCATATATTTAATTGCACGATTTGTGCTTGTTGGTTTTAAATTTATCCTTTAAAATAACTTTTGCCTAGAAATCTTAATTTTTGTGGCATTTACGTATATAGCCCTTATAATTTTGTAATCTTATATTCATCATACAAAATATTGAAATTGAAAAATTTACTAATATAAAAAGAATATTCCTTTTTTCAACATCTCAAAAAGAAAAACAAGACAGTTAAATTGATATAAAAAGAGTATAATTTTTTTTTAATAATAATGATGTTCAAACCAAATCGCGATGAGTAAAAATGATCCAGTTTGAAGATCCACTTTTTATTTTTTTTATTTTTTTATTTTTTACTAAAATATAAATATATTTTAATATACCAGTGGAGTAGAAAGTTGTTTAAAGTAATCTCTTCTGTGAAGTATTCTGACAATACAGATTGATTTTTTTTTCAAAGAAAGGGTTTCTTTTTATTGTAGATATATAAAAATTATTGTAAAAGAAATTGTTTGTTTCTATTTTATATTTATAAAAATGACAATGATAATATATTTAGTATAATTTTATAAATAAATTCTTGAATATAAAATATGTAAATTTTATTTCTAGTTCGTAATATAGAAAAGTTATTTTAATAGTTATTTAGCCATATTTATAAAGACAGTTGTCATATTTTTAATCGACTGATGTCAATATCAGATTGTAGGCACAAATATTATTCTAGAGGCATAATACACGTATGAAATACTATGTCGAACACATGTGTCTACTTGTTTTAATTTTGTAAAAGTTTTAGTGTCTACTTATTATGCGCATCCAAAGTTGGTGGGCATAAATACATAAGGTCTGCATATATTTTACTTTCTCCAAATTTCACTAGGTATGCGATTGTTGTTTATACATCAAATACTAATTAAGATTTTACTAGATGGTGTTCTTGTGGACTTTGAAAATGCACATCTACACACATCAACTAGCAACAGTCAAACGTTGTCTCAACTAGCAAGTAAACACACTCCAATTTTGAAATTGCACATCTAGACACATCAACTAAACACTCCACTCGTCTTCATTGTATCTCATGCATGTACTATATTTTATAGGTTCCTCAAACACATAAAATATCTCTATACAATTTATGCGCAATGTTTGTATAATTCTCTATACAATTCAGAGTGTTTATATATTCGCTATACAATTTGATTCAATTTTTGCATAATTCCACACAATATTTGTATACATCACACAAATTATATAAAATTGATATATTATTTTTTTCTGATATATGTTTTATGGGCATAATAATTGTAGCTCACATGTATTATGCGCATGCTAATAATTTGTTTGTCCACATGTGGTCTTAATAATTGATAATCTTCTTAATTGGCTAGTAAACATTTGTTTTTTTCCAACTTCAAACTATATGTGTTATATTAATTATGTAAATAAAATAGATAAAAACACATAGTTGTAATTAGTATATTAAGTTGAAATTTTAAGGCATAATAATAATATAAACATGTTATTTAAGTTGAATTCAGTTGATATTTATGTTCTTTAATTTTGAGTATATGTAATAGATAGATATTAAAATTTGTATAAAGTTAAATAACATAGAACACAACCTACGTAGTGGTGGAACCACATTGAAATTAGGGGGTTTTGAACCCCTTTCGGGGAAAAATTATACTATTTATGTATAGTAAAAATATTTTTTTATGTATATATAATAGATGGCGAACTCCCTTCCATTAGTTCGTGTGTCTACTAATTAAAATTTTTAAAACAAAAAATCTGACCCCACCACTGCACTTAGGATATGAAATATCATGTCGGACGCATGTGCCTACTAGTTTAACTTTATACAAATTTTAGTGTCTACTTATTATGCTCGCCCAAGGTTGGAGAGCATAAATGCTATCTATGGCCAAATAAAGGAAATATTTATATATTATATCACATAAATTTCACTAGATAGTGTTCTTGTGGATTTCGAAAATGCATTTCAAATATTAAGTTCAAATTTATTTACCATAAAGTTCTTTGTTCTTAACTTTTTTTTAGCATAATACATAAACAACAATCAAATATAATCTCAACTAGCAAGTTGGCACTTCAACTTTGAAACAATAAGTCTAGAGACTTTAACTTGATCTCAACTGACAAATAAACACTTACTCGTCTTCATTGTATCTTATGTCTAGTGGGACATATATAAATTCTTTAAGGACATAAGACACATTTTTAAAGACACGAGGCATAACTTGTTGGATCAAGTTGTGTTGTCTAAGTCAATTATTGAAAGTGATGTGTCTTTATTTGTTTTTTTCAAAAGATTTTTTTGTTCGACTTGATATTATGTATGTTATTGATATTCAATTAAATTTAAATTTGTACCAAAAATTCTTATATTTCAATCAAAAAGGAGAATTCATATATTTAATTGCACGATTTGTCCGTGCTGATTTTAAATTTATCCTTTAAAAATCAACTTTTGCCTAGAAATCTTAATTTTTGTGGCCTTTACGTATATAGTACTTATAATTTTGTAATCTTATATTCATCATATAAAATATTAAAACTGAAAAACTTACTAATATAAAAAGAATATTCCTTTTTTCAACATGTCAAAAAGAAAAATAAGACAGTTAAATTAATACAAAAAGAGTATAAAATTTTTTTTTAATAATAATAATGTTCAAACCAGATCGCGATGAGTAAAAAAGATTCCGTTTGAAGATTCACTTTTTATTTTTTTATTTTTTTATTTTTTGCTAAAATTTAAATATATTTTAATGTACCAGTGAAGTAGGAAGTTGTTTAAAGTAATCTCTTCTGTGAAGTATTCTGACAATACAGATTGGTTTCTTATAAAAGAAACTGTTTGTTTCTATTGTAGATATATAAAAATTATTGTAAAAGAAACTGTTTGTTTCTATTTTATTTTTATAAAAATGACAATAATAATATATTTAGTATAATTTTATAAATAAATTCTTGAATATACAATACGTAAATTTTATTTCTAGTTCATAATATAGAAAAGTTATTTTAATAGTTGTTTAGCCATATTTATAAAGACATTTGTCATATTTTTAATCGACTGATGTCAATATCAGATACTGCAAACTATGTGTTATATTAATTATGTAAATAAAAAAGATAAAAACACATAGTTGTAACTAGTATATTAAGTAGAAATATTAAGGCGTAATAACATAAACATATTGTTTAATTAGGATTCAAGTTTAGATTATGTCATTTAATTTTGGATATATTAAGTTAAACAAGTAGATACAAATATTATCCTAGAGGCATAATACATGTATGAAATGCCATGTCGAACACATGTGTCTCCTTGTTTTAACTTTGTACAAGTTTTAGTGTCTACTTATTATGCGCATCCAAAGTTGGTGGGCATAAATACATAAGATCTGCATATATTTTACTCTCCCCAAATTTTGTTGTTTGTACATCAAATACTAATTAAGATTTTACTAGATAGTGTTCTTGTGGACTTTGAAAATGCATATCTAAACACATCAACTAGCAACAATCAAACGTTGTCTCAACTAGCAAGCACACTCCAATTTTGAAACTGCACATCTAGACAACTCCAATTTTGAAACTGCACATCTAGACACATCAGCTAAACACTCCACTCGTCTTCATTGTATCTCATGCATGTACTATATTGTATAGGTTTCAAAACACACAAAATATCATTAGAAACAAAGACAACTGAATAGTTGAGGATAAAGATTATGCTCTATAAATCACACACACTTGAACTTCACTTCATCTAACTGAACAATAAGTTTCATCAGTCCTCTGGGAAACCTAAATATCTATAAATAAGTTTAGCAACTGGTTTCGCATCACCTGGTTGATATGGAACGAGAGACCCCGGATCCATATCCGATATAGTCTTGTACAATGTTTGTGGACGAGCACAATACAAATGTTTTCTGTCGGCCAGTTCTTCTGCGAGCTCACTTTGATGGTTGTCCATAAGATCCTCATTGACTACCACTATTAACGGTTTGCCCAGTCGTAATGTCTCAAATATGCTCCCTGAACCTGCATTACTCAAATGTGTGATTACATAGCCTTAATGTTGCAACTTTTGAAGTTTTATAATGACAAGAAATATTATTTTCCCTATTCGCAGCAAGTTTTACAATTCATTTAATATGTACAAATTATTAACGTAGAAACCCCATAACTAAAAAGGACAAAAATCTTGAACCCGTAAGCTTCAATTTCTGTTTCCGTCTCTGCTCAGAGACTAAGTGCAGGAACTATTCGGCCAATCATATGCCTTATGAGGCCACTAGCAGTAGAAACCAAAAACATTTGCAAGCAGGGGATTAAGCAGAGGTTAATATTAAATTACATCATGAGATAGATGTGGTAAAGAAAACCGAGACATTCACATACTTGGAAACCCGACCACCCCGATGATTCTATGTTAGTTATTATAACCATTGGAACAGTATGAAAATGTTTGAAGTGTCTCAATGAGACAACTATAATCTAGGGGTTAGTTTTCCTAGTCAGAGCAAATTAATATGCATTTTAATCCAAACAATGATATCCGAAATGCTAGTTGCTCTCATCCAAGTAGAAGGGAGAGTAGAGGAAGGAAAATGAAGGAGACCATGAAAACAAAACAGTAGAGGAAGGAAAATGAAGGAGACCATGTAAACAAAGACAAAAGAAAGTACCAAAGTGATACAGTAAGTGGTATTTTGTTGCTTAGGAAGGGGAGTAATTCATGTATTTAAAAATAGCCAATACCATGTTCGGTAGTATTTCAGCTGTTTTGTTTAAATTCAGCATGCCAAATACGGAGTTAGGTTATTATTTTACAACCCGACATAAATAAAATAGGTATAAGTTATGAAAATGAAATAACTAAACACTTTCCTTACACACACACACAAAAAAAAAAACAAGCTTAACTCTAACCAGCAACCAAACGACCGCTTCAATGTATAAACTTAAGGTCGTTGACAACCAAAAATTACCTGCGTGGCTGATAACAAGTGATGCGGACTTCAAATAGTCAGCTATGCTTGATGAAAATGTGAAGTAGTCCAGAGCTGGGAAACCATTTTCAGCAGTCGACTGGAATATTACAGCAAGATGTAAAAGAACAGAAATAAATGAATTATTACTGGGCAAAGAAGAATTGTCGCAAAGAAGAATTGTCGAATGAGCGAGTAAAATTTGCAAAGCTAAGTGTTCCATTTCTATAGAAGGCTAAAAAGAGATTCCATATCAAATTGTAACAAAGCCTAACATAAAAAGCATGCAGCCAAGAAGCACATTATGCAGACAAATGATTACGTATACATATTGAATTCATATCACAGAAAACTAATATATTACGTAAGTTTAATGAGATACGAGCACCAAAAAGAGCCACGTCACACATTCCAAATATCTTGTTTTTATTATCCTTCAAAGACAAGCTGAGGTCAATAACCACATATAGGATCTCGGCTTGATAGCATGCCAAGGACTAGCCATTAATCAGATCAAATCTTGCATATCCAAGCATAAGCGAACATAAATTCTTCCAAACTTCCAATTTTATGTGTTAAGCACACCTACTTCCCCTAAAAGAACACCCAATTTACAGACAGTTCATTTCTATGAGCACACTGCTTAAGATATAAAGAGCAGTGCAACCACCCCCACTTCCGTCCTATCCTAATAACAGACTTGGATAAGAGGTAAGCTCTAATATATAGTTCCATGGTTAGACTGTCAGTGATAATGAGAAGAACCTTCTTCAAATGACCTCCTCGAGGAACCTTTGGCATCACTACCTCATGGCAAGCTTACTGAGTATCTAACACATCCCTTTCCAAAGATTCATTCACTGGGTAAATCCCTTAGCTTGAAATTTACAAGGAAAATTATGCTTTAGTTTTTGATTTATTAATTTATTTACTACCCATTTGAAGAATATGATCTGAATGCTGCCTAGGGATTTGGTCTAGTGGTAAGAAGGTAACATGTGATGTCTGGGTTAAGCGAACATCCCGGTTCGAACATTGCCACATATAACCCGGTATTTAAGAGGAAAAAGTAGAGAGATGGGCCAATCATCCACTGAGTTTCGAATGGTGATATATACAGAGAAAAGGGTAGAGGGATGGATCCATTATCCAAGTGCTGAACTATGTGGTCACTGGCCCTAGGAGATTTTTCGGTTGTATAACCAAAAAAAAAAAAAAACTAATACTTTCTTCACAGCAATAAAACCAAAAAATAGCATGCTTTTTCCCAAAATCCTAAAGTCTGCATTATTTCTCAAAATTTCACCAACTCATCGTTCTTTCATTTTATTAGGCAACTCAACTTAGTTTGCATTTATATTTTATTTTTGTTGTTGGTTTCCTCTCTACTTAGGTAGTGGTAAGGTATGCGTACATTCTACCCTCCCCAGAACCCACTTGTGGAATTTTACTGGGTATGTTGTTGTTGTTGTTGTTGGTTTCCTCCCCGATGTCCGGTACCCATCCTGAGGCTCGACGGATCCATATTCATGCTGCTTAAAGTACATCCCTATGTACAGAACCATTCTGGGGCTTGACTAATCCAAATTTCCCATCGTTTAAGGCCCATTAAAAGGGGGACTAGCATGTTTCCATTTTCAAGCCCGGGTGCATTAAAGCTCCTACTATGTGTAGGGTCCGGAAAAGGGCCTGACCACAAGTCTATATTGTACGCAGTCTTATTGCATTTCTGTCAGAGGGCTGTTTCTAAGGCTCATGTGACCAAGAGGTCACGTGGAGGCAACTTTACCAGTTACGTCAAGGCTCCCTTTCCTCAGGACTCGAACTTGAAACCTCTAATCCAGGGAGAAATCATCCTATCCATACGACAATTACCTAAATTCTTACAATTTTTGGTTGCACAATCAAAGTAGAAACTGAAAAAAGCTGAAATTTTTACAACAAACATGCTATAAGAAAGAACAAATATGGAGAGAAATGTGGAATTACCCTTGCTGGGATGTACGATCCTCGCCCCATTTGAATCAGAATATCGGTGTAACCCTTCTTGAACAATTCATTCTTAACATCCTGAGTATCCACTGCTTTTACAAGAGCATCAAAACAAGTAGTCCCTACAGTCACAAAAACTACTCTCTTCTCCTTCGCAATATCATCACCCATTTAAAATTTCCAAAACATTCAACAATTCGAATCTGCAATTAACAGAAGATACTAATTACAGTAAAAATCACACTCGCAGTTTGATTTGACGGAGAAATTGATCGGTGAAGAGCTCTGGCG
>DF357971.1:76433-90009 GCA_000787875.1 Solanum virginianum | reverse complement strand
TAAGTTTTTGGATAGTTCAAGGACTAAAACCGATAAGTGTATAGTTAAGGGACTAAATTTGATAAGTTTTTGGATAGTTCAAGGACTAAAACCGATAAGTATATAGTTAAGGGACTAAATTTGATAAGTTTTTGGATAGTTCAAGGACTAAAACAGGTAAGTGTATAGTTAAGGGACCATTTTAGACCTACTCTAATAGATGAGGGACTATTTATGGCCTTTTCTCTACTTTTTAACGTAGTATGATATTTAAAAAAATAATCTAAAATATTTTTAGATGTTATGTGGGTGAGTATCATTTTACTAACCATAAAAGAAAATTTAAAAAATTAAATTGTTTCCAGTTAAAATAAAGTGATATTCTTTGTGAGACGATCCAAAAAGAGATGAGTGTCATATAAAATAAAACAGATAGAGTATTTATTAACATAATAATATGTAAATAAAGATTCAAATTTAACCTCAACTAATACGTAAACAATTCAATTTCGAATATATATATTTAAATACCTCAATTTATTTTTACTATATTACAATAGATACTTCAACTTACCAAGCGATCATTTATACATCTCAATATTGATATGTATCCACAAGACATAATAAAAACAAGTTGAAGTATTTTATTATTGGTTAAAATTAAGTGAAAGTCAAATATATATGCTCAGAGTTAAAACTTCTATCATTCCCTTGAGATTGATTTGATTGTTCGTGTGTTTATATATTATGCTTTTTTGACAAATTTGAACATATTTTGCTAAAAATGAACAATTTAAACGGTCATTTTATCTTTATTTTTAAAAATGTGATGTCTCACTAGACGTGATTTGAAATATATTAGTATTACTTAATAATAACAATATATTAATAACAGTAGTATGTGAGATTATAAGTTCTATATATATTTTTTTGTATATCAATTAAATTATATCATGTAAATTAAAACAGATAAATTTTTTGAAGTGATTTACAAACTAGGACATTGTGTCCCCTGAACAGTTGTTTAGCCCATGCAAGTTTTTTTAGTTGTTCATCTGATATTTGATGTTTGTATTAGAGTCTGACTAATTTGATTCGCACTACGTAGGGCTCATTTGGGGGAAGCAAAGCCTGTTAAGGATTTTTTTCATATCGAAGGCTCGAATCCAAATCTCTAATTAAGAGAGAAGTAGCTCATGCACTACAGCATATCCTGTGGTGTTCTAGCCCATGCAAGTTGATGGTCCTTCCATTTGTCTTTGACAAGTGTGTGCATACATTTTTCAATGAAATAATTAAAATTTTATTATATGATAGAATATATAGTTTTCATGGACCATTGTCAAGTTTAGTGAGTTGTATTTTAGTCCTAAATAAAAAAAGATAGCTTTTTTAATTTTAAAATAAAAAATTTAAAACTAAAGTTTAAAGAGTACCTTATTTAGAAGAAGTTAAATAGTAGAAAAGGACAGAAAAGGAATGTCACAAATGAGGTACACAGGGTGTTGTCTGTTGCCAAGTTGTATTGTTTTTTTTTCCTTTAAATTAGATGATTTTATCATACATTTAGTGGAATAAGCATAATAATTTCGTAATTCTCTTCGGGGCGAAGAATATATGGTCGATAATTTAATTTTTGCCTTGCATTGGTTTTCATTTTATATTATCTGATCACTGATTTGAAGTTAGTGAGTCCTGATTTTCGAGTTCTAGTTCAAGACAAGGCAGGACAAGACTTATGGGGATTGGGGGGAGCCTTCCAAGATTTATTTTCCGCGCCTACTGATGTGATGATAATTCAAAAGCTTTTCTTCAAAGAAGAACGGCGTTTGAGTGTGGACGGCAAGCGAGTGTCAACTTTTCAAAGAGATATTTGGATCCATCCTTGTTATATTTTATTAGAATTAAGATTCATTTGGTTTGCATGCAAAATTATTCCAAAATTATATGCTAAGATTATAACTTTAGGATTAATTTGTATTCAAGTTGAATGGGATAAGATGAAATATCTAAGATTAAGGTTGCGATTAAATTCACTCTGCTTGGTTGAAGATATAGAATTATGATTTATCCCAAGTTAAATTTATACCTTCAACCAAACAAAATATAATTTTATCTCAAACTTAAAAGGGTGTTTGAATAGACTTATTTTTAGGTACTTTTGAGTTTTAAGTACTTTTTTATTTTTAGAAGTGTTTGGTAAAGACGCAATGTGCTTTTAAGCATCTTACTTTAGACTTAAAAAGGTATCAAAAAAATCAAAAGCCAAAAGTAGGTTAGTATCGACTTTTAGCATTTGACCTTTAAGTCATTTTTTAAAATAAAAAAAAAAGTTTATCCAAACACCACCTTAATCTTAGGATATCTCACCTTATCCCGCATACCAAAACAAATTCATTTGGTTGAGAAACACGTTATCTCGAGAATAAAAAAGGCAAGGAATAGTTCAATGCACTAAAACTTTTACTATGCACAAAGAAAAGCCCGACTACAAGTGTCCACAATACGCAACCTTATCTTACACTTCTGCCAAAGGTTGTTTCCAAGACTTTAACCGTGACCTTCTAATCACATGGAGATAACTTTATCAATTACTCCAAAGCTCCCATTCTATCTCAAGAATAATTATTCCAAAATTATTATCCCATCCTTAATGTGGGATAAAAGTAGCACCTCCAATAACAAGATAAGTTATCCCGTTATTTTATTTTCGATGAAACATTAAAATAAACTCATCCTAAAGTAAATCCAGAATTAGTTATCGCTTATCCCTCGTACCAAACGAGAGCTTATAAAGATGGTATAATCCATCAAATTGCATCAATTTGTCATACACTAATATCTTACATAACTTCTATACTAGAGCTAGAGTAATACTTTACAAAGAAAACACTGAAAAGTTTATGCAGAAAGTTAACTGATTCTTGATGCCTCTTGTAAGCTACATTTCCCCCTCAATAGATCTGGTATCCAAACGACGACACGCGCACCCACTGCTTTTGACTCGAACTATATATAAACATAACATATTGCAACTCAGAGCTTTTCAAATCCTAGATCTGCACCTGAGATTATCTACATTCAGGTACAAGAGCAAACCTACTCAGTTGATACCACGACAGATCAGGCAGGGTGGATCTGTGACATCGTCATGATCTGTTCTTTCCTCCAAACAATCAGCATGGTAAACATGACCACAAACTAAAACTGCCACAACAGAAGGCTCGCTAGAAGATATGTTGCTATCGATTACATAGCGTTTCTTTCTCAAAGGTTTCTGACATAATCCACAGAACAGCTTCGAGACATTGGAAGATGTTGCATTAGCTGCCAGAAATCTGGGCACAGTGCCAACACTTTCTCGTTTGTGAAGTTCACTCTGCTTACTCTCTGAAAAGAAATGCAAAGGAAGTCGAGTGAGAAGCTGAAAATAACAACAAAGATGTTGAAGTGCAGTATTATCAAAAGCAAAAAATGCAATCCAATGGGACTTTAACCGCGAAGTGGAAATAAAGTGTGACCTTTAACAAAAGAAGGCGCAAAGAGAGAAAAAAAGACAAAACATATATCAGTAGTCCAAGACTAATAATTATAAGCATGAATGACAGATATATGAACAAAAAAATTGTAACTTTTTTACAATAAAGTAAAATATCAGTTGTTTAACGCCGCCTCTTCAGAAGAAGCTCGTTGGCAAAGAAAAGTATGTCTTATATGACTGATGAAGACACTGAACTACACATTAAGCGACGCGAAGCACTCAACACATTTTGAGCCTCACTTGAGGGCTTAAGTGCACCTTTGACAACACTATTTTAAGTGTTTCTTCAAGTTGACATGAACGACCACTTGAACTTGTTCAAACATATTCGTTTTTATTTAGATGACAACGTATTGAACACCTTATGTTGTCGAGAATGTGCCTATTGAACACGCCTTGATGACAAAGCAGGTCACACGTCTCCCACCCAAATTGAGTGTGTTTTGCAGAAAAACTGGATCTTTCGCAGGAGATATTGATTTCTGGGCATTTTTTCCAACTCTTCTTCTTTCTCCTCCTGAAAAAGTTGGTGTTGCTAGAAAATAGAGCTTTACCGGAATTCTTCATTACAACTCCTCTATCTGCTCTCTTTTCATGACATGGATCTTTTTTTTTCTTTTTGCTAATTGGCTTTATTTGTCACATACATTCATGAACCTTAGCTTGTTTAGAATTGTAAGATAAGTGATCCGTAGACACATTTTTAATAACATAAACTGTTCAATAGGTTGGGCGCCTAGTTGGGTATCTAAATGAATTTTTTAGCCTGGTTCAGCTGTTCAGCGGAACGTCTATGTATTCAACCAAGTAGATTTAACAGAAAGATAAGAGAATCACTCAAGGCCAATACAAAAAGAACGAGAAATTTGATTTACAAAGCCACGTTTAATTTCCATAGAACTATGTTACATTTGATGACAAAAACATGATCTCAGCCTCCAAAAGAGACGAAGATCCTTGTGCAACTACTAAGGATTTGCATGAGATGTATGTGGAAAAAGATAAGGAAATAAGTTGCACCTGTGTCATTTCCAGAATCCGAGTTGCATTTACTAGCTGGCTTTACGGACATCTTCACATCACAAAAAGGAGTCGTTCCACCACGGGAAGTTGATGCCTCAGCATTATTAGCAGACCTCCGTCGAGTATAATGGAGCCCATAGTAGTGATGAGGATGCTTTGAACACATTGCCTGGTCAACATTTCGACGGTGAACAATAGATGATTGTTGGCATTGTGTTAAATTTGAAGAATCATCTATGATATCCATAATCGATGAGAAAGACTTTGTTTCACAGAAATCAACTTGATGAGAGGTCTGCTCAAAATACAAGAAAAGATCTAAGAAGGATAAGAACATTGTGATTCCAAATCATTTAGTGCTTGAAACTCGTTCACCTCTCGATTTTGTACATGAAGACCAACTCCTATTATAACTTTGAGATGGAAATATCGCAGCATTAGTACAACAACATTTGGAGAGGGTAGAGTGTATGCAGACCTTACCCCTACCTCATGGAGGTAGAGAGGCTGTTTTTGAAGGACCCTCAGCTCAAGTGCAGCAAATCAAAGAAGTTATGAAAAGAAAAAACAACAATGAAGAAAACATAGCAACTAATAAGGGAAGTAGTAGTAACAACAACAAAATAGTGTGATTACAAAGACACAATAAACGACAGATGATGGTCGATATCAACTCACATCGTTAATAGCTATGTCAATTTATCCTAGTTCATCAATATTTGTAGAGAATACAGTATCAGCTGTGAATTGAGCTAGTATATATTTTTCTCCGCCATTTTAAATAATTCGCAGAAATGAAATAGATGCAGATGTGTAAGCAGAGTAACTTTGAAGATTGAACCATCAAAGCAAAACTAGCGAAAATATTTAACTACCACTGCACAACAGGAAAGAAAGCTAACCTGTTTCGACACTGCATCCATCCCAGGCGAAGGCAGCTGGTCTGCAGCGACATGAATAAAGCTTCGGATTACGATTCAAGCATTCGACTGTCATTTCTCAAGGAAACTAAACATGCAAGCACAGTGAATATCTACCACAGATATTTTTTTCATTTTGTATGTATGTATTAATACTGTGGATTGGGAATAGGGGGATTTCGCGTTGAACTCAAACCAATACTCAACGAAAAGCATGCTTCTAAGAATTTCTCATACGAAAAGCATTGTCATTGTAATGATGGTGAGCTTCTTCTATAAAGAATTCTATTCAAATAGAAGAAACTTAGCACATCTACACTCAAATATATGGCAAAATAATCAGAGTTTTGTGGTGTGTGAAAGCAGCGATACTTTGGGTAGATGGTACAAGAAAATGGAATGGGATAATATAGAGCAAATGATCAATTTTCCATCAGACCATCTTCCGTTTAAGTACAATGTAAATGACATATGTTAAAAATCATAGTTGGGAACCAATGTAATGTGACGCAAAGAAAAAGAAGCCTCGAGAAAATTGTTAGAAGTATGGATTAGTGTTCAGTGGTGCTTAGATATCCTATATCACTATACCAAAAGTACGGAAATCCATCAATGGTGAACATATTTTTTCTGATTCTAAAAGAGTGAAGTGAATTTCTTATAACTAATCAACTACAAGCAATTTAAAAGACATAAAACTCAGATTACTGATCTAAAATCCAAAGGCTTAAACACGGAAATAGAACTTCCAACTAAAATTCCATTTACCAAATTCTAAAAATAAGCTGTTGGATAAAATGAAATGCTCGTCAGACAAAGATTAAAAAAAAAGCAATCTTTACTTGTAAGCAAGATGTCAACTAAAGAAAATGTCCCAAGAACTTTTTTTATACAACTACAGTGTCCAAGATAGCTTGTGCGCACCTCAATTAATTCCACGAGAAACCTGATACATCCCACCAACACAAGTACCGAGTAACTATGTCCACCTAGCCTTGGATAGACGAAAAGAAATCACATAGTTTTTTGCCTCTATTTGGAACAAATGGATAAGTACCAGATAACGTCTAATACTTCACAGCATATTAAAAAAATGAGACTCTAGTATTAGAGATTGATAACTATAAAATAAGCAATTTCTCTATTGAGAAGCTCCATCCTCCCCACCCACCACCCTCCTACTCCAAACACATTTTTGGAGCAGCATTGAATAATATCAAGTAAATTACAACACCAAGAACAATGTCAATCAAACAGTAAAATCAACCACTGAGAATTCTTCCGAACAAGAAAAAGAACCAAGAAAATATGACAACAAAGTGAACATTATAAGCCAAAAAAACACTAAAAGAAAGAAGTATTTTAAGCAAGAACGAATTTTTACCAGTAGGAGTCGTCTTATTGAGATTGATATCAAGATTAGTTCTACTCTTTCCCTTCCCAATATGCATAAAATACACACCCAAACAACCAAATTATACGTGAAACGTAAAAATCTAAGTGTTAACTAAAGAAAACAACCAAATAGTTCAGAGTCACGACTTTCACTAAGCCAAGGGGATTCAACATCCAATACATACATACATAAAGATATAATTTTGACCTCATATATACCGTGCAAGCTTTTCCAAACCCCCTTGTGGCACCCCACTAGCTCCGCCCCTACATCCCCATACTTCCAACACATAAAACAGAAAAATGAGATTCTACTATTAAACATTAATAACTACTCCATTAAACTAGCAATTTCTCAATTATAAGACGCTACAATTACTTCCTCCCCAATCTAAACACCCTTTTGGAACAGCATAAATTCAGGGGCGGAGCCAGGTAGGGCCAAAGGCTTCATCCAAATCCCTTTCGACACTAAATTAAACTATTCATAAGACAACAAAATAAATGTTTAACCCCTTTGGTTTCTTCAGTATTAATAAAAATACTTGCTCCACCACTACTCACAGGCACCTTTGCAAGGGTTCATCCGAATCCCCTTCGATACAAAATTAAACTATTTATAACACAACAGAATAAATTTTTAACCCCTTTGGTTTCTTCACCATTAGTAAAAATCCTGGCTCCACCACTACTCACAAGCATCATTGCAAGGGAATCCCCTTCGATACAAAATTAAACTATTCATAAGACAACAGAATAAATGTCTAAACCCCTTTGATTTTTTTTCATATCTAAAACACCATTAGTAAAAATACTGGCTCCGCCACTACTCAAAAGCACCATTGCATAATTCCAACTAAAATTACAACAATAACCAAGAATCAAGAAATCAAAACAACAGACTGAACATTTTAAGCAAAAAAAACACAAAAAGGAAGAAGCTTTTTAAGCAAGATCAAATTTTTACCAGTTGGAGAAGAAGTCTTATTGAGATCAGCTCTTCTCTTTCTCTTCCCCATAAGTTTTACAGAGACAACCACAAAGCCAAATTCACGTAAAAATGTACAAGATTAAAAAAATCCAGAAAATCAGTAGCAATTAAGCCACTAATCCTTTGGGGTTTTGAGTAGTTAATAGCTTAATTTGGGAAAAATGGATTCTTTGAAAAACAAAAGGTGGGGTGGGGTGGGGCGGGGGAGGGGGGGAGAAAGAAGGACACGATGGTACAGTATATATAAATTTCACACAGAAAAGACATGGGAAGAGAAAGAGGAGAGACGTGTCATTACTTAGCAATTTCTTCTTTTGTCTTTTTTTTTTCAATCTAAAAGTTTTAATTGGTTAAAACCATTAAATTAATTACTACCATTTTTGTGAGTTTTAAAATTTAAAATTTAATTTTTTTAAAAATTTTATGTTATGTTTAGATATGCATTTTATTTGAAAATATTTTGATGTTTTTGAGATGAGGCTCTTAAAATAGTCTTTTTATCTCGATGAGGTAGTGATAAAATTTGCGTATATTTTACTCTCTCTAAACTCCACTTGTCGGATTTCAATCGGGATGTTCTTGTGAAGAGTAGTCTAGAAATTTCATCCAACTTGATTGTTGTGAGTTTGAAAATATTTAAAAATTAATTTGTTACCTACTTTTCTTTTTGATCTGTTTCAAAAAGAATGGTTCATTTTTTTTTGGGATAAATTTTTAATTTTAATTTTCTACGTGACATGTTTAAGACTATAAGATTGAAGGACATTTTTGGTATATTTAATATAAGTTTAATTTAGGACCAGAAAATTGAAAAGTCTTGTTTTTTTTTCTTTATTTTAAATAGAGGGAATAAATTTTATGATCTAATAGATATTCAAATTTGATTTACATTACTTTTATAAGGATTGCAACTTCACATGTTTTGCATTTCAACTATCAGATATTTTAAATTTTATCATCAAGTAGATACTTAAATTTAATTTACGTGACTTTTATAATGATTGCACTTTCATGAGTTTCATACTTTAATTATCAGGCATATATATTTGAAACTTAATTTTTTTTTTAGAAAAAAAAAAGTTTGAACTACCCATCTTGATGTTACAAAAATTTTCAATAACACTTAATTGATTTTAGTTCAATTATCATATTCAAATTTGCAACAATGGCGTTGATCAAGTAGAATTTGAAAAGAATAAAATATACATAAAAAAATAATTTTTGAGAAAATAAATATGCATATAGAATACAAAGTGAAAAATGGTAAGAGGATTAGTGAAATGGATCGGCCCATTACTAATGGGCCATTTGCAGCAGAAGAGGGCTTGTTTCGTAGCATATCCAAAGGCCCATAAAGAAATTCGGGCCTAATTAATAATTCGAGAAATCATATTTATTACTTTTATCATATTAATATTTTTTAAATCACGATATTTAAATTTCAAAATTTAAACATAATTTATAACGCCTACTCTAATTAAAAATAACTCATAACCACAATAATATTAGATGATAAAATTCACAAGATAAATTCTCTTTTATCTTGTTTCATGGAACATGTAGAATTGGCCTTATTAGAATTTTCCCTTCATCTAGAAGACCAAAACAATATTCAACCCCATATAAAAAATTCAAATTTGGAAAACAAAATTGGTTGCTTTTATTAGATAATTAGTCATGTACGACGAGTTTGATTCAGAAATATACAATGCGTATGTTTTGAACTAGTGACTCCCCATCTGAAAGATTGTTTGCTCAATCAACTCGATCACTCTATTAGTCTCTTTATTTGAAATTTAGAAAAAAGATGAAACGTACTAGGTTATTAGTCACGTACAACGAGTTCAATTAAGAAAATATGCAATGCGTATGTTTTGAACCAGCGACTTCCCATTTGAAAGATCACTTGCTCGATCACTCTATTAGTCTCTTTATATGAAATTTAGAAAAAAGATGAAACATACTAGGTTGTTAGCCATGTACAACGAATTTGATTAAGAAAATATGAAATGCATATGTTTTGAACCAGTGACTTCCCATTTGAAAGATCACTCGCTCAATCAACTCGGTCACCTTGTTAGTCTCTTTGTTTGAAATTTAGAATTATACATACCTTAACGATTCAAGTCTAACACTTGGCATTATTGAATCACTATATAAATTTTCATTTCTCGACTCTCTTTTCCTTTATTATTTTCACGTGCAAGAAATTTTCTTCTATATCATGATATGTATTGTTTATTAAAAAAAAAACAAAAATAAAGATGTATCTTTGAGGGATAATTATATGTTATATATATATGGGTCTCCTTCTTGAATTTTGTCATAACTAGAATGTCGATATTACTCAACGATCTTCATCTCAACACTTGTTTCATATAGACATGTTGCTCTTTAGAATCGTACATACAATCTTAACTCTAATATCATTTACTAAGATCAAGTGTTTATTCTCATATCATAATTGATAGCAGAATGTATTTTTATCTCTTAGTTAAGTCCAAAAAGAAGATATCATATTCAATTACGATTTCTATTCAAATTATTTCTCTCAAGTCTCCTTGTATATGAGTTTTGTCGTAGACAGGATATTACCAACCCCCACAATATAATGACTATGACCAGCCAACAAAACCATAATGCAACCAATTAAAATAATAGACAATACCAATATGTTATTTTAAAAAAGTATTTTTTAAAATAATAAAGAGAAGAAGTCCAAATTACTGCCATTAGAATTTGACCATTAATCAATTACTTAGTCTAATACTATCAAATTTTAGCAGCCTTCCAAATTAATTAATTAAATATATCTTTTTCACATATATATTCATCTCTTTGAAAATTATGTTGTAAGTTTTGGAAAAATAATGTAGGGTAATGTAACCTCTTTTACATTATTAGTCTATTGTACAACCATCTATAAAATATATGAGATTATAGAAAAATTCTTAGCCAAATTATATATATATATATATATATATCAAATCAACTAATAGTAATAATATATTAGAGTTAAAAATATTTTAGATAAGAAAATCAACAAATAATAATAATTAAAAAATATTCAGTGAAATTCAACAAGTAGAATCTGGAGATGGTAAAATATGGAGAGGGTAAAATAAACGCAGATCTTACCACTATTTCAGATGTTGTTTCTCAAAGATCCTCATCTCAAAAATATTATTCCAAAAGCAGAAAGTAATAGACATGAAACAAAACGACTAGCGTAGAAAGCAAATGATAGTCTATAAAGACAGACAATAAAAGTAACAAATAAATGATGGACAATTAAAACACAATATATAAAGACATGATTACTTCTACTAATTTTTTATAACACACAGTCAGATATTATCCTACCTCTACTAATCGTCTAACCTTCTAGCATAATACGTGATCTTTATTTCTTTTTATACTAAGATTATATCCTCAATGATAAAGAAATCAATTTCTATTAAAACATTATATATTGTAGATGATATTTACTTTTATAGGTTTATAAATATTTGAATGTGTTGGAAAAAGAAATAGACAAACTAAAAAGAACAAATAATGTGTTGATTCCCAAATGATTTTTCACTTTGTTGATGTTGACTAGTACTTTTATACTTTAGTACCTAGATTTTGTTTCTTTGCTAAAAGTACATAGGATGCTAAAGAGACAAATGAAAATGATTAGGCCTCTTTATGTCCTTTTCTATACTTTGGAGGTGCAAAATGCAAAAAGAGATGATTGAAATAAAGAACGTAGACCTTCATGTTATGGAATCGAATAAATCAAAAGGAAAATCCAAGAAAGAATGATTAAAATTCATTACATTGAGTCATTATATGATTTATTTCATTAAAAATAAAAAATCGAATCGCTATTCTCTAATCAGATATGTCATTGTCCTCGTAAGTATTCACTTAAAAGGAAGCTAAACATTATTTTTAATTAAATAGATTCCTAACAAGAAAAAAAAAATATTCTAGAGTATTTCTAAATTAATAAGGAAAGTAATATTCTATCATTAATGTTTCCTTCTAACTACTTATTTCTAGAAGCCATATTTACGTGCACAAATTATTTACTAAACACTACTAACAAACAAAGAAAGGAAAAATGGCAATAATTAATGAGAGATGACGTAGAAATTCGAGAAAAGAGGTGAGGATATTCATCTAAATCTTTTGATAAAAAATTATATAAATTTTTTTAAACATAATTAATGTATATATAGATAGTGTATAACAACGAAACTCATATTTAGAGATGTAATTTTTTTTTACGTTTTCTACTACGTTTGGTCTATTGATATTATTTGAAGTAAATTTTAATATTGAAGTCTTTCTTTAGATCTGAGTGCAGCTTTGATGCTTCTGTATACTGTCTCTGTGCTTTTACATGGTTTGCTGGCATACTTTCTTCTGATTTACTTGGTGCATCTGAGTTAATAAATAAACATTTGAATTTTGAAAGTAAATTATTCTCTCCATTCACCTTTACTTGTTACTATTCACTTATCGAGGTCAAACTATATGAATTTTGACTAATATTTTAAGATATATGTTTTCATCATATTAATACGCGAAAGATTGCAACTTATAACATTTTTTGTATAATTTTCAACCATCTAAATTTTATATTTCAAATATTAAATTTAGTTATTTCAATTTAACTTTGAAGTTTAATCAAGTTGATCTCGTAAAGCGATTTACACTTTTGAAGATATCTTAGATGATAATCTTGAGTGTTCAACTAATTCGCTCGAGATAAATTATATGGTTTAGATGGATGTGCATAAATCAACTAACTTAGTCACGATTAATATTTACATCCTCCAGCTTTGAGTATAGACAGACAAACACCTAAATTTATACAAAGTTGAACAAGTAAATACATGTATCTTGCATAATATACTACAAATCAATTTGAGCATATCTCACATGAATTATCACATAGAATGCATATATCTACTTATTCACATATCATGTCTAGTTAAATTTGGCGCGACGTTCACGATATGTTTAATTTTTTTTTTTTTTTTTTATAGTTGTCGTCAAATCTAACCAGACCATAGTTTGTTAAAATACCGGCCAAAAGAAGAGTGAGCCACAGACCCACCGCACAATTCTGCCATTTCTTCAGTATTTATTTTTTCCCCAATTCACGTTTTTTTATTCATCTCTCTCTCTTTCACTTTCTCTCTCTAATACGGCACTTTCTCTCTCTAGATTTGTCGGCGATGGGAGTAACAATTCTGTCAGATCTCGGAACGGAGATTCTAATTCCGGTGTGTGCACTCATCGGAATCGGATTCGCGTTGGTACAATGGGTGATTGTTTCGAAAGTTACGGTTTCGGTTGATAGTAAATCCTCGTCTTCCGGCGCCGACGGTAAGAATGGATATGCTGAATCGCTTATTGAAGAAGAAGAAGGTATAAATGACCATAGCGTTGTTCACAGATGTGCTGAAATTCAAAATGCCATTTCTGAAGGTACGCAAAATTCGCTTATTTTTGTGTTGTCGTTTCAATTTTTTCCTTGTATTGAAATTGTTTGTATGCTCAATGAAATTATTACATATGTACGTGAAAAATCTAACATTGATATGATTACGTGTGTATTTCTCTTTTTCATAATGTGATACCCGGGCAGCTTTCCTGTACCTAGACTAATTCCATAATATACACCTCTTAGCAGCAATAAATATGATATATCTCTGTTCACCGAGCTAGAAC
>DF357971.1:59868-76361 GCA_000787875.1 Solanum virginianum | reverse complement strand
GTCTTCAGCACCAGCTAGAACAGATCAGAAGAAATGACCTTGTGTGTATTTTTTTTTTTGTCTGTTGGGATTTGAACCTGAGACGTCATTGATTCTCAATGCCATATATATGTGTGTGTATTATGTATGCATATATATGTATCTGTGGTTTTTTCTTTGTATGATGGTGGTGCTTGGTTCAGCTTGGGCACCTTGACTATACCATCTGGCATAGGTAGATGTAGTATTTAAAGTTTATGTTTCTAGGATGATTTCAAGTGCATAGTAAAATAATAACCAGGTTCAAATGCAAATTATTTAGAAGATCTCTTGATATTTATTTACAAGACAGGCCCACTAGATCCGTCCCCTGGGTGGGCAGATGTAAAGAAATCACCTAGTATTTTTTTGGCGCTGCTAGGATTTGAACACAAGACTTCATGCTTCTCCAACTAATTGTCTCTGTGTGTATAGAGTTCAAGTTTAAGGCAGTAGGTGAATGTGTACTCTGTCAAAATATATACAATTGTTTGTCTGTATGGTTTGTAATCAGATCTTGGAAGATCTTTTCGTAGAGTCGAATTTTTGCCTTCGTGTGGGGTTGATATGGTAGATATAATTTTTTTAATACATATAGCGTTTAGTCGTATTTTTTTTTTCTTTCTAAATTCTCAGTTTCCTACTTCATTTTCATGCTATTGGAAATTTCAAGTGCTTGTATAATACTAGTAAATTAATTGAACTTGTTATGTTGGTTTTACGTATACGCATGTGTGAGTAAAGGTAGCAGCTTTGATGCTTCTGTATACTGTCTCTGTGCTTTTACATGGTTTGCTGGCATACTTTCTTCTGATTTACTTGGTGCATTTAGCATTTGATTGTTAAGTTTTGTTTAAAAGTTGCAACTTTGTTTATTCAAGATAAAGATCTGAGCTTTTTCTGCTTTGCGTGTTGCTTACTACTAAAATAATGATTCTTTAACAGATGTTATAGGCTTATACTTTAATCTTCTTCTTCTTTAGTTGTTAAAAATTATTAGCTTAACCATAAAGATCTGACCTTTTCCTGTTTTATGGGTTGATTACTATTAAATAATCATTATTTAACATATGTTGTAGACTTAGACTTTAGTCTACCTCTTTAATTATTGTTACCATGTACTAGCTTTGCTATGATTATGATGGACATACCACTTTGTTATTTTATATTAACTAATTGCAATAAGGTACTCCTTAAGCAAGCCTTGATTCAGTATTAAATAATTCCTGGCTGCTGCCCAACTTGGTATTTTGGTATAGTCACATGTCTCTACTGTAGAAGCCAACTTAGTGCAAGGCTGCTTGATGGAATATAGCATGTTACATCTATTTAGTGATTTAAATTTTCATTCTTGTCATTAAGTGATTAAAGATATGAGCGTGCGTTTTGAACAGCTTCAATGCACAGAGTAAATTATGAGCAACTAGAGAGACTGAAATTCACTGATGGATATGGGGTTACTTTGGCAGTTTCCTTAGAGCATCCAGAGTGGGCATCCTTAAAACATAGAATATAAAAAGAAAAATAAGAAAGAAAAAAACTAGAGGAGTTTTGAGATTCATGAGATTGTGTTTTGCTTTGCCCATTCCCTCCTGCTGATATGTCCTTTTTAGCCCAAACAAAAGGGACAGTAATCAGTAATCTCAACACATTATCGTATGCTTCTTTCAAAATGGATGATTAAAAATGCTATAAATAGTGTAGTTTTTTAATAAGCATTTCAAATCTGGATCATATAACAGGCTTCAATTGAATTTGGAATCGTCAAAAGAGTGCTTCCTTTTGCTCTTACTAATGTCATATTGCTGGATTTGTTCCAGTTTACCCCTCTAGAGTTTAGTGTGTTGCTTTAATGTTTCTTTTGGCATATAAATGCTGATTTGTTCAACACTTTAAACTTTTGTTCCCTTAATATCTTTGTCATTGTTTGGACCATATATGACGTGAAAAATGAAGGATTTGACTGTTCCATGAATTTCTCGTGGAGTGCCTAGATAGTAAAATATTTCCTGATAATAGCTTTCCTAACTGCCTTATCAATCTATGCAACAGGTGCAACCTCATTCTTGTTTACGGAATACCAGTATGTTGGTGTTTTCATGGTTGCCTTTGCAATTCTGATCTTCCTATTCCTCGGCTCTGTCGAGGGTTTCAGCACAAAGAATCAGGCGTGTACGTATGACAGCTCCAAAATGTGCAAGCCTGCTCTTGCGACTGCTGTCTTCAGCACCATATCCTTCTTGCTTGGTGCTGTTACCTCTGTGATTTCCGGGTTTCTTGGAATGAAAATTGCAACATATGCAAATGCACGGACTACCTTGGAAGCTAGAAAGGGTGTTGGTAAGGCTTTTATTGTTGCATTCCGTTCTGGTGCTGTGATGGGCTTCCTTCTTGCTGCAAATGGTCTTCTTGTTTTGTACATCGCCATCAACCTATTCAAGTTATACTATGGTGATGACTGGGAAGGACTATTTGAGGCTATAACTGGTTATGGGCTTGGTGGGTCATCAATGGCCCTTTTTGGTAGAGTTGGTGGAGGTATATACACTAAAGCTGCAGATGTTGGAGCTGATCTTGTGGGCAAGGTGGAGAGAAACATCCCTGAAGATGATCCTAGAAATCCAGCGGTAAGCTATTTTGTCATTTAAATAACAAGATGTGTTGATGTTTTCTCCTTGTTAATTTTAATGCTAAATATGTGCTTAGGTTATTGCTGACAATGTTGGTGACAATGTTGGAGATATTGCTGGGATGGGGTCAGATCTATTTGGATCTTATGCAGAGTCATCGTGTGCTGCCCTTGTTGTTGCTTCTATCTCCTCTTTCGGGGTCAACCATGAATTCACTGCCATGCTATATCCTCTTCTTATCAGTTCTGTGGGCATCCTTGTGTGTTTGCTTACGACCTTATTTGCAACTGATTTCTTTGAAGTCAAGGTTGTAAAAGAAATTGAGCCAGCATTGAAGAAGCAACTTGTAATCTCAACTGTTTTCATGACAATTGGAATTGCCCTTGTTTCTTGGATTGCCCTTCCATCTACCTTCACAATATTCAATTTTGGAATTCAGAAAGAAGTTCAGAGCTGGTAAGTCTGAATTCTGACCTGTGCTCTAATAACTTGGAGTAATTGCATTGCATATATCTTGCTTTGTAATATTTCTCGAATTTTGTTAGAAAGTTGTAAGCATGAAGTCAATTTTTAGGTTAAGCAACTCCAGTAAAATTTGGGACAAACTAATGGAGAAAGATTCATTTGTCCTGCCTGTCCTTTCGATCCCTCATAAAACATTTATCAACTGCTAACTGGCATGCAAACTGATTTAAACTTGCAGGCAATTGTTTTTATGCGTTGGAGTTGGTCTGTGGGCTGGACTTATCATTGGATTTGTCACAGAGTACTATACCAGCAATGCTTACAGGTAGACTTGGGTCTCTAGCTGTTCTGTTTTGGTGCTTATTTGATTCTTGCCTATCAGAAATGTAAGTGTCGTTTTACTTGGTTCCAGCCCTGTGCAAGATGTTGCTGATTCTTGCCGCACTGGTGCTGCCACAAATGTTATTTTTGGCCTTGCCTTGGGCTACAAATCAGTTATCATTCCAATTTTTGCCATAGCAATCAGCATCTTTGTCAGCTTCAGTTTTGCTGCAATGTACGGCATTGCAGTCGCAGCTCTTGGAATGCTGAGCACCATAGCTACTGGTTTGGCAATTGATGCCTATGGTCCCATCAGTGACAATGCAGGAGGCATTGCTGAGATGGCTGGGATGAGCCACAGAATCAGAGAGAGAACAGATGCCCTTGATGCTGCAGGAAACACCACCGCTGCTATTGGAAAGGTAAGTCTGATACTCTTGTACTTCTAAATGCTGTTAGGTCTAGTTAGAATAGAAGGTTCACTCCATTGCCTCTTTGTTAATGAGCTTTCTATTGTGGTAACAGGGATTCGCCATTGGATCTGCAGCTCTTGTGTCTCTGGCCCTCTTTGGTGCATTTGTGAGTCGTGCAGGAGTTTCAACTGTAGATGTCTTGACACCTAAAGTATTCATTGGCTTGCTTGTTGGTGCAATGCTTCCTTACTGGTTCTCTGCCATGACAATGAAGAGTGTGGGAAGTGCTGCCCTTAAGATGGTAGAGGAAGTGCGCAGGCAATTCAACACCATCCCTGGACTCATGGAAGGAACTGCAAAGCCTGATTATACCAACTGCGTTAAGATCTCCACTGATGCATCTATCAGAGAAATGATCCCACCTGGTGCCCTTGTCATGCTTACTCCATTGATTGTAGGGACATTGTTCGGTGTGGAAACCCTGTCGGGTGTGCTTGCAGGTTCTCTTGTCTCCGGCGTACAGGTAATGATTCTGATGCATGTAAAAAAAACTTCAAACAGGGTCTCTTTCTCTCTCTAATCCCGGATGATCTTTGGTTTGTAGATTGCCATCTCTGCATCAAACACTGGTGGTGCCTGGGACAACGCCAAGAAGTACATCGAGGTACAATATTTAGTTTGGACCTTACATGCATTCACGTTATGTTTCTGGAGTATCTTGAGAAACGTCATTTGTTAACTCGTTTATTCCTCTCGTTTTTGGTATATTAGGCTGGAGCTTCAGAACACGCAAAAACACTTGGTCCCAAGGGCTCTGACCCACACAAGGCTGCTGTCATTGGTGACACCGTTGGTGACCCCCTGAAAGACACATCTGGACCATCATTGAACATCCTCATCAAGTTGATGGCTGTGGAGTCACTTGTTTTCGCTCCCTTTTTCGCCACCCACGGTGGTCTGCTCTTCAAGCTCTTTTAAGAGAAAAACTGCATCGAATTTTCGTCTGGTGATGTTTTCACTCCTCCTTTTGCTTGCCTTATTTCGAGTTCTTTTTTGGTGTCCATCGTTGATAGAGTGTAGCTCTGTGGAGGAGAACTGATGATGAGGACGAAATGTTACGTAGAGTTTAGAAAATCCAACTTTCTTTTCTCAAGAGTAAAATGTATCCTGTATGGTATATATACACTAAAAGAAATTGAAAATTTTGTTACTTTTAATTCATTATTTTGTTGGTCTTTACTCCTTACATTGAATTTTCTTTTAACTTGTCATGAGTGATCTTAATATTTACATGCATATATAATGCATGAACAAAAATACAAAAATATGAGTTTTTTAACTTCTATACACGGCCGCGGAAAACGAACTTATAATTTTCACGTTATTAGTCGATGTGTGTATCCTCTCTCTTTATGAGGTAGTGACAAGGTCTGCATACATTTTACCTTCCTTAGACCCTACTTGTAGGGTTCCATTGGGTACGTTGTTGTTTGTAGTCAATGTGTGTACAAGTTGATTCATAAATCACGGTTATCAAAAGCTTCATGGAAAAAAGGAAAGTACCAAACATCTCACTTCCACTTGGATTGTATCTTCTGATTCACTTACATCGACAGTATAAAAAATATTTACATCATCAACACATCTTAACATATTATAACGAGTAAAAAAATCTTATTTCTTCAACACAATTAGGAACACTCATTAACTGATGTTAAACATTTTGTGATTGAATCAAGACTCAATCCTCCAAAATTAGGCAATAATCCTTCAAAATTAGGTAATAAACCACCAAAAAATTGAGCATTCACAATTGATATGGATAATAAAGAAATTATCATAGTTGAATATAAGACTTTGAACTTAAGATTGTGAATATAATTTTATTATTATTATTTAAGAGTTTGTGGTATTTATATGTAAAGTTTTCAGCAAAATTAATAAGAAAATCAGTTTAATCTTTGTTTTGTTTAATGTTACCATTTAGTGATATATTCTATTAAAAAGATATTACAAGTATTAGTATTTATTCTTTTTCTTAATAGGAAGGGGTTACTTTTTTGTTGTAACTATAGGTAATTACATTAATTTAATTGGTTAATGAATGAATATTAATTTCATTCTTTGGCCATTCATGTAATGTGATATGGTATGGGATAATTTCAAATATATACAATAAATTAATTTATTTATAAAAAATATATTCCTATTTTATTTACATAAAAAAATTAAAAATTATAGAAAATATTCATGATCATATAATATAGCTTGTCAAAAGTCATAGAAAACATACAATGACTATATAATATAGAATACTTATACATGCAATATATACATTATGATACATTGAAAAACTGAATATGCTTTGACTATACATGAAACATACATTGATACAGATTTATACAGCGAATGACCATTTTTTTTATAATTATTTTGGTTTAAAGGTCGTGTACTATCATTATTCCAAGAAATTAGAGAAATTGGGAACCATAATTCTAAAAGAAAAATACCTTTGAAATTAACATTAAAATTTTATTTAAGCTCAACATGTTTTGAGATTAAATGTCATGAAACTCTTACATTTTGTTCTTGCATAAATGATATTCAAAACTTACTAAAACATGCATTTCATAATAAATATGTATAAATAAATGATCATTCTTTGCACCAACACACAAAATCCTCAAAATTAGGAAAGTCATAAAAAATTCAAGAAATCATGGCAACAAAATCCATGAAACTATTTGCATTTTTCATTATATTAAGCATGGCAAATTCACTAGTAGCTATGGCTAAACTTGATAAAATTTTGGCACCAAGTCCTAATGGTGATGTTGAATGTTGGTCATCACCAACAAGGTTAAATACATGTGTAAAAGCAATTTATCAAGTATTTATACTTGGTGTTGGATGGCTTGATTCTCCTTGTTGTGAAGTGATTAATGAGATTGATAGTAAATGTTGGCCAAAACTTTTCCCACTTGATCCAAATTTTGGTGATCTATTGGTGTATTATTGTAGCATTTCTTCTCCTTCACCATCCCCATTTGTTGCAAATTGAAGATGAAAGTGAGAGCATTTGGTTGAATAAAGGAGGTGCAATTGGAGGTTCTTGATAGAAATAAACTTTTGCTTATCTTTTATATTTTGTGTACCAAACAATATAAAGAATTCTTACACTATCAAAGTATCGAATATGATGAAATTTAGAATATGAAAATCAAAATATTTAAGTTTTAATTTAATTTGAATACTTTACCTTTCTCAACCACTTTCTTGTTATATCACGCCTCATAGCTTGTTTTGACCTCTTATCCGCAGGTTGGGGGAAAGGACACGACCACAAGAGTCTATTCTACACAGTCTTGCCTTCAATTTCTGTCAGCGTCTGTTTCCAAAGCTTAAGCCCATGACTTCTTGATTACATGACAACTCCAAGATTCCCCTCAAAATTTACTTATTCTAAAAAGTGCTTTTTTAAAAAAGTGATTCTAGAAAAAACTACTTACAACTTCTTAAAAAGGCTAACTATTAATGTCAAAAGCCATTGAAGATGGTCAGGGAAATGAATGATTAAAGTAAAGAGTACAACATATTCAACGAACAACCACAATTGAGATCTAGAGAGGGTCAAGCGTATGCAGACCTTACCCCTAACCTCTAGAGGTATGAAAGTTAAAAGAGTACCATTACTAAGAATCCAGAATATCCATAGGATTAAATGGAATATATATCATAACAGTCAAATAGCAAGACAAAAGCAATTCATTTGTTCTGCAAAAGGGTGATTAATTCCTACAGAAAAAGCTAAAACTCCTCTCCCTAATACCACTACATACTCCAACAAACATGGAAGAAAAGCAGAATACAAGGAAATGGTTTATTTTTTCTTCTTGGCAGGTGGTTGATCCTCCTCTTCCTCCTCTTCTTCCTCTTCCTCTTCTTCGTCGTCTTCCTCATCCTCATCGTCTTCGTCATCATCGTCGTCTTCGTCATCGCTGCCTTCGTTGCCATTAGCAGCTGGATTGTCTTCAGGATCTGCTTCATCATCGTCGTCATCCTCCTCTCCTCCTTCGCCTGAAAAGTCTTCATCATCAGCATCATCGTCATCCTGCTCAGCATCTCCGTCATCATCTTCATCATCATCCTCTGTGTCGCTGCCATCTTTGTTTTCGGACCCTGTTTTTTCCATTTTATGGACCTCCTCAAATGGAAACCTGAAAATGACATCATAAATCAGTGCTTTCCCTATGGATTCAGAATGGCGAAGATGACAAATAGTACCTTTTATCAGTGCCTATCAACTCTGGCAATGCGTCAGCATCCTTGAGCATAATTCCTGCCTGAAGCATAACTAACTTTGATAAGGGAAATATTACGAGAGAATTTGAGGAACAAGAAGTTTCCAGGTCATAATTGTAAAAAAAGTTCGATCAAAGCCCAAAGGCACAACGAAAAGTTGGGCAACTAAACTGAATAAGCATAACCTGCACCAAGTGCTAACAATATCACTTATGCTTATAAGGAAGCAAAAAGTGAATTAGATCTTTGAATTGTAAGGCTCCTGCAAGCAAATATGGACAGTAAGATGTTGCCAAACGGCACAACATTAGTAAGACCTAAGTAAACAAGAACCTTCCGTATTTATCACTATATGTCCTTTTTGTTTCTCCTACTACCATTTGTCTCCCTCTTTAGCTGTTGTTATTACGCCCATTTATTTCATATATGCAAAAATAGTTCTTTTCACTTACGCCGCACCAGTTTTGGATTCTCCAAATACACTACTTTTGGAGAATCGGATACACACGTGTGGACATTTTTGTAGAGTCCAAGCAGCATAGAAAGTGGACATTTGTTACACAGCCACAAAAAATCTCCGACCTTTAACTACCCATAAGCAAGAAAAATAAAATTTGAACACAAGCTGTTCAACAACATCAGAAGTAGAAAAAGAGAAAGATAAAATATCACACATTCGAGGAAATAAAGTTGGGAGTTTTGTTATACCACAATGAGCAAAAGCAAAAAAAGAAAATGAAATAAATGAGCTCCTCACGCCACAGTTATTTCAAAAGAACATAACTTGTTAACATATGAGACCAAAAGCTAGCAGCTTGGAGAACAACTACTAACATCTAACAATATACCTAATGCAGCACCGAAAAGTCCGATCTTTAACTACCCCATTAGCAAGAAACAATGAAATTTTACACAATAGCTATTCAAACAGCTACATAAGCAGAAAACATAACAAGAAATCCAAAACCCATCATTAGAAACATAAGTAATCAACATATAATATCTAAAGTTAGAAGCTTGGAGAACAATTGCTTAAAGTTTAAACTGAAAACAAGAAACGCGATGCAACACAGAAAATTTACAAGCTTTAACTGCCCCCATAAAAGAATCAATAAGACTCTACAACAGAACTGTTCAAACAACTACAGAGGCTGAACACATAGCAAAAAGTCCAAAAATCAACATATAAAATCACAACTTTTCAAGAAAATATGAAAGTGTCAAGTTAAAATATAGTGTATTATACCACAATGAGCAAGAGAACAAAAGAACAAAAGGAAGTGAATAGATCTATTCACTCTACAACATCTTCAACAAGAACACAACTTCTTAACATACAATATCTAAAGTTAACAGCTTGGAGAACAAACACCAACATACAACAACAACATACCCCGTGTAATCCCATAAGTGGAGTCTGGGCAGGTGAAGCATACGCAAACCTTAACCCTAACTCAAAATGTAAAGAGACTGTTTTCGGTGGACACTAAACCTAATGCAGCACAGTAAATTTCCCAGCTTTAACTACCCTATTAGCAAGAATCAATGAAATTTGACACAAGAACAGTTCAAACAACAATACAAGCAGAAAACAGAGCAAAAAATCCAAACCCCACAATTAAAAATCACAACTTTTTCAAGAAAATATGAAAGTGTCAAGTTAAAAGATAGTGTATTATACCACAATGAGCAAGGAAGCAACAGATCTCTGAGCAGCCAAAAGGGTCTCAGCAATTACAGCTTCAAGAACAGACCCCACCACCATTCTCCCAAAAACAGCTACATCAGACCTCAAACTACTCAACTCCATTTTTACAAAAAGCCCCAAAAAAATCTCTACAAATGCAAAGACAAAGAGAAACAGAGAGTTCAAGAACACCCAAATTCCCAAAATCAGAACTTTCTGGAAAAGGAAGTTAACAAGGGGGGCATCTCCGTCATCATCTTCATCATCATCCTCTGTGTCGCTGCCATCTTTGTTTTCGGACCCTGTTTTTTCCATTTTATGGACCTCCTCAAATGGAAACCTGAAAATGGGGTAGGGTTTGACCGTCCAAAGGTGGATTGAGGAAATATTTTGAAAAAAAAGGAAAGGGGAATTAGGGTTTTGAACCATTAAAGGTATTTAGGGTTTTGGAGGTGTCAATTTGGAATTAGTCATTTTGTTGGGGGTTAAAGTGTAAAACAAGAAAGTATGTGAACTGACATCATCAGCATGGGATCTAATGTTGGAAAGTACAAAGACTTTTAGATGGAAATAGAAAGGAGTAATTACATTTTTTTAAATCTCTTTTATAAAATATTTACTATTTTTAAGCATATTTTTTATTTATTATCTAAATATTCAATGTTTGAAAAATATTTATCATTCATAGTAATTATATTATATTTAAAAATGAAATATATATGTAGTTATTTATTTTGATAAAAAACTGTATTACATATTAAAAAAATAAATGACGCATATAATATAAATAAACTACATGTATAAAAATAATTTTACATGCAATAAAAATATATTATAAGTGTCTTAAAATATATTAAACTTAATATTTTTGTAAAAAAAATTATATTAAGTATTAAAAGTGAATTATGTATGTATTAAAATTATATTATTATAAATGATAAATATTTTCTAAATATGATATATATAAGTAAAGAGTTGATATATTTGAGTTGAAGGTCTTTTGAAAAGAGTGTCTCTATTTCTATGAGGTAGAGACAAGATCTGCATACATTTTACTTCTTCAAACTCTACTCATAAAATTTCACTTAATATGTTTTGTTTTTAGTATATATAGGTAAGTTCCTCCCCCCCCCTCCCCCCCAAAAAAAATTAATGAATATATATTGAATTATTCGTTTTAATATATAGAAAAAGTTCACAACTGAAATAATTTTTTGATTTTATGTTATGTTTAGAGGTGAAGTTTAAATTTAAAATTTTAATTTTTTAAAACTATTGAATTCTAAAGCAAAATTGAATCATAATTATTAAATTCGATCAAATTCATAATTAATAAATAAACTTTGCTATTAATTGAATAAATATAAATTAATTATATTTTAAATATAAATATCGAATATCGAATAGTGTATTTGGTCCCTAGATGATATCCTCATCCTCTGCAGTATTTTGATGATTAGTGTGACACAACATATTACACTATTTATACAAAGATTTTGACACGTGGCACACACCCACAAGCTTTCTTGGTTTTATGACTTATTTAAGCTCTTAGCTCTAATGTGTAGAATGATATACTGATGTGTCAGGGGACTTTCAAATTTCCTGTTTCACTTTTTAATATTGACACATTGTATTATAGAAATATTATGACATATTTAAGATTATGAGTTTTATGTGTAATAGTATGAATTAAGTGGATAATTTGATGTTAATCATGCAGATGTTTGTTTATGCATAGAGTTTCATATTTCTCGAGAGATCGAATTATTTATGCGTTCATAGAATATATAAAAAGATTGATTTTTTAATATATATTTTTAGTTAAGTAGAGATGAATTTAAAATTTAATTTTGATATATTTAATTTTAATCAATTATGTTGTTCATATTCTTCAATAATAACAATGTGTGTTAGTTCCTCCACATGTATTGTTTTGGAGGGATCTAACAACTAAATGCAACAACATATTTGGAGAGCTCGGGCAGCATGAGGGAACACATTGTACTTCTAAAATTATTCATTTTTAACACTAATATCTGTTAATATTATAGTAGATTTTTACATATATAATCATGTCACTCGTTGAGAATACTCCATTCAATTGGACTCGTTTAGTATAGGTTGCATCTGCCTCTACTGTTTTTTTGGTTTATGTTACTCAAAGTAAATATTCTTCAAAAATATTGTCTCGCTTGTGCCAGATTCTCTCTAAAAATGACTATTTTTGAATGATTCATTATATATCTATTTGATACATTATATATCTATTTGTATAATATCGATACACGTTTATATATAATTTATATAATATTGATACATGTTTGCGTACTTATTTCTATAATATTAATATATGTTAATATACAATTTACCCATTGTTGATACTGTACATAACTATCTATACAATATTGATACCATAAATATATACCTTATAAGTAATTATACAATATCGATAAATTATGTATACACAGTAAAATAAAAATCATTGAAATTTTTTTTGAAAAAAAAGGATATCTTTTTATTTTAAGAATGCAGTAAACACAACAAAAAAAATAAGTATGTATTTTGTTTTTAAATCAACGAAAATAAAAAGAAAGCGAAAAAAGGCCTAATGCTTTGGGCCAAATTTGAACTCAATAGTTGAACCCATTTTGAACTCAGTAAGTAGGCCCATTTTGGCTACTTTTCCGTAAAAACAAAGAATTTTTTTGTATATTAATGAAATTTACGCATATTAATAAATATAGGCTCAAAATTTTTATCAAATGTAATATTAAATACTATTATATACAATACATAAATTAGTTTTTTATATCACGTGTTCTCATTATCTATCGTATATGTGTTAATTTTTTTTCATATTTACATACTGCCATGTGCTATTCATTATTAGTCGCTACTTCTGTTCTTTTCCCTTTTCTTTTTGTTATATCTAGTCCTTTCTGCTTATAGATTTTGAGATGAGGGTTCCCAAGAAATAACCTCTCTACTTCTATGAGGTAGTGATAAGGTTTGTGTACATTCTATCTTCTCCAAACCTCACTTATAGAATTTCACTGGTATGTTTTTATTTTTATATACAATACATAATACCTTTTATCAAACATTCTAAAATTTTATCTTAAACAGTTCTTTAATCTAAAAACTACATAATACATGAATTATTTCTTCGAATACCTCTAGTCAAATGCTTTTAAAATTTTATCCTAAATAATTTTTTAATCTCAAAACTATTTATTTTTATTTCTCGCACCGGGCAAAAAAAAAAAAAAAAAAAGTGTATTTGTAACCTTTTGTCTCCCTTGGATTGCAGATAAGGCAACAGACCTCTTCTTCAATAGGTTATAGATAGAAGAGAGGAGGTAAGAGTTCTGCAAGAGAGAAAAAATGGCTTGTTTGTCAATGGGAATTTGGGTCTGTTCAGGAACAGGAAAGCCCAGGACATCCGCTTCGCTTTCTCTACTTAATGGTTGTTCAAGGATGGCAACTTCTCTGTCTTGGAAAATGGCTGCTAAGCCCTCAACTCTTCACTCTACTTTTGTTCCTTCCTCTGCACTATCTTCCTTATCTTCTTCAGCAACCTTTTCTGGTAAGCCCCATAACTTCCTTTTCAATTTTTAAGTGGAAATGGAAAAAGGGTAGCAAGAGTACTTGCAATTCTTGATTCTGAGCAGGGCCGGAGCTACCCCTTTGTTGGGGGTTCATCGAATTCCCTTTATACATGTTAAAATAATTTTTTATTTATATATAGTAGATGTCCCAGACCCCTATTGTGGGATTTCACTCGATATGTTGTCGTTGTTGTGTGTATAGTAGATGTCATAACCCGACTAGTTCGTGTGGCTACTTTTTGGATTTTGAACCTCCTTAATGACAATCCTAGCTCTACCATTCTGAGGTTTAGTATCCCATATAATTCAAATTTGTAGTGTCTATTGTGGTAAGGTCTACCTATGAGGTAGTGGTAAGCTCTGCGTACATTTCAACTTTGGAATTCTACTGGGTAGTTGTTGTTGTTGTAGTGTCTATTGTGGATATGACATTGGTATTTCTGATTTTATGGTCCAAAATCCATTGGTTTAAGCTAGATTATAGAACAATTGAACAAGGAGGAAACCCTTAAGGGGGATACACATGGAGGCATATGATAATTTTTGTGTTAAATCGGCATGAGGAGTATTAGTGAGCTAATAGTTAGCATTTGGTGTAGGTTCATCACTCGGCTTTGGCTTCGGTTTTGGCTTCAATTCCAACATTGGAGTGAGGCGTGGTCTGGTGGTGAAGGCAAAGAAGTATTCTCTTTGTCAGACGAAGAGGAATAGGTCAAGGAAGTCGTTGGCTCGAACACATGGTTTCCGCAAGCGTATGAGCACCACCAGTGGCCGAGCAACGATTCAACGAAGACGTGCAAAGGGAAGATGGGATCTGTGCCCCAAGTCTTCACCTAGAACTGGAAAGCGAGCTTAATGCGTATTGTTTCTCGTAACTGATTGTTGTTGGTAATTATTTGATCTTATTCGGAAATGCTGCAATTTTTGTTTGTTTTACTTTAAAAAACTAACTTTGATTCTTCTTCTTGTTAAAGAGAGCTTAATGTTCGTAATCTTCTTGTTGTTAATGGATCTTGTCAACAAATCACTCTGAGAAATTCAGACTCAGCAGGTTTTCACTTGTCTGATTCATTATAGCGATTTTTTCTGAGGTCTAATGACATGATCTGAATGTTCTCACAATCTCTTATTTGATTCTTTTGTCCCATTTCTCATTGGAGAAAGTATTAAAAGAAACATGTTCCACCAAGCCGGGGAATATGAGATTGACATGTTGAGATGTTTTATGGACATCGAACAAGGATCCTATGTAAGGTTGTTATTTTGTTCTCGTAAGTCATTTCTTCACTTGGAGGAGCATGTTGTTGGGTGAGATTTGATTGTACCGTAGTTAATCCAATATTTGGTGAATTCCGAACTTGCATCTGTCTTCATGGTGCATTTACTAAATTTTACTTCATAACTGAGGATTTTACTACTATACTGCAGAGATCATTCGGCTGTTGGCATGTGTAAGTTGAAATACGAATATTTGACTAAATCTATCTTTATTTCCGGCTGTTGGCAAGGTGCATAAAGATCCATCCTTGCCACAGATTTTGGCCAAGGCTAGGTGGTAATCCAAAGTTTGCTCCTTATAAAAGGTCAGCTGAGTCATTCTGATTACTAACTTATTTCATGCATATGTTTTACATATGGAATTACTTACCTGCTATGTTGCTCGGATTCTTCAAAAATGTCAACAGGTGTGTGTTGGATTCTCCAAAAGTAATGTATTTTTGGAGAATCCAACATGGTTGCGGCATTGAAAGTGAAGAGTCTGCGCAACTTAGCTTACCTGAGATTAATATCAAAATCATCACCTGTTTGTTAATAACTGCATGGAATCTTACAAGCTAGGTTTGTTTATCTGTCATACAATCTTGGAAACCTTTTACTGGCATTCATCATATCCCCAGCTTTTGGAAAAGCTTTTTCTTGGCATTCATCATATCCCATTCTGTCTGGTGTCATACGTATTAAACCTTAATAGTTTCGTCAAAAATAGTGTAACTTTGGAGAATCCAACATGGGTGCGGCATTGAAAGTGAAGAGTCCGTGCAACTTAGGCTGACTAATTCCATTTCCAAAGCTACGAGTCCTAGAGTAGGAAGGAGAATTGCTTGGTGTTAAGTCAACTCTACTAGATGCAATTGACTTGTCTTGTACAGAAAGCTGTTCATAGAACCTTAAAGCAATCAAATCCATTTTGAATTAGACACTTTTATAGTTTTAACCTGTATTCTTGGTCCCATTTTCATGGCTTCATATGGTCTATGTTTTGGTGTTTTTTCAGTTATTCCTTTTGGTCATTTGACTTTTGTGGAGGATTCCCATCCCCTTGGTGTCCCATATTAGTACAAATATCCCTGTTACATACAACAACAACAAGAATCCCACAAGTAGGGTCTGGGGAGGGTAGAATGTACGCAGACCTTACCACTACCTCTGCTGTTTCCTGGGAACCCTCGTCACAAAAACCCATATTAAGAAAATTGTTAGATGTGCCACCAATTCTAATAACTATCACATGTTACTTGATCTTGGGTAGTTTGCTGAGCCTGTAAGGTTTTCCAACATAGTGGGATACTTATGTGCATGGTCCTGTCCATTTGAATCCTGGTTCTACACCATCACCAAAATGCTTTGTAATGTTATATCCCATACACAATGCTTCCACAAGATAAGCATTATTTTGTCTCAAATATCATAAGACAGTTACACATGTATTGGGTTGTTTTTTTGTTCTAGCCTCTCGCGAATGTCTGGAAATGTTGAAAATCTGTGTAATCTTATTGTACTGTGTTGAATAACTAAATTTGATTCATGCCTTAGGATGTGGAGGTCGCGAATTAGAATAGTAGGATAGTTGGTTAGTAGGGTTAGGTAGTCAGGGGGCCTTATTGGGTTGAGTAGTAATGCTTTCTTTCTAGCATGTAATTGTTAGTGATTGTTTCTTAAACTACTTGGTGTAATATCATTTTATGTAGGTGTTAAACATCGTCATATCTAGTTTTTTCTGCTTATGGGTTTTGAGATGAGGGTTTCCAGGAAACAGCCTCTCTAC
>DF357971.1:21266-44085 GCA_000787875.1 Solanum virginianum | reverse complement strand
TCGTTTCTGTATTGATTGAAGAAATAACAAAGAGATTTGTGAGCTATGAGAATTAGGGCAAAGAGATTTGAGGGAGTTCACCAAACATTTCAGAAGTGAGTCTTTAAGTCTGTTTTTTGTTTTATCAGCTTTATTTTTTGCTAATTATAAATGGGAGGAGTGTTAAATACGTTGGAGGGAATATACTATTTTAGTGAAAAATTTTAGGCCACAATTGTAATGTGTTGTTTTATAATTCTAAAAGTATTACATTTTAAAAGCATGGTCATATGTGTAAATAGGCGTTGCCAATAATTTCATAATATATCAACGTTTATAAAGTGTTGCCTAAACCATTAAAAAGTATGCTTTATAAAAGTTGCCAATATTAGTGTAGCCAAAACTTAAAATCTTTAGCTACATTTTAAAAGCGTAGCCAAAAATAGTTTAGGCAACACTATATCACATCAACATCTACTATCAACAGGAAACCTATCTAGGAGTTTCTCTAATCGACAATCACCACCTATGAGCCGATAGTGATACAACGAAGAGATGTCGTTGTCACATCCATTCAGTACCTTGCTGGGGTAAAGGATGAGTCTGTCAGTGGATCCATAAGTTTGTCAATTCCTCTCCAGGACAAAGAAAACATCCACTTTCACGGTCCAATCCTCTCCTATGCTAGCCATGTAGTTAATGGGTGTGAGTGAGACTCACTCTTACCCATTTTGGTGCTCAATACTCCTCCTATGACTCGACTTGCTCATAAACCTATCAATCAGTCAAGAATTTCCATCACCTAGACTCTACGGGTAATATACCTCAATTTATCTCATTATTTATCAACTCCAGGAATAGGATCATTCTTTCAAACTTTATTTCAGTCTCGCTTAGACCCTAAGGACACTAATTCCATCAACTTCAATCATCAAACATTCACCTCAGGACATGGACCATAACAATCATTACACTAGACATTACCCCTAAGTTCATTCTTGAAGTCTTCACTAAGGAATTCATGTAGGGTATATACATAATCGTATAATACTTCATATAAACAATTAATTTAAGTTGTGATGATCATCAATTTAAGAAAATATAAAGATATTAAAGATAATTTTCAAGATAAAGTTCCAGAATTGTAACACAAGACCCATCAACTATCAACTATCATCCTACTACATTCATCGGGGCACGTGGGAGAACAATCTCATGTTCTAGGTAGCCTTTACATACCTAGGTGAAGATTGTACAAATTTTCAACAAGAATTTGACCTGAACTTTGAAAATCCTCAATCCCTTTCTTGCTATCTCTCTCAGAAACTTTCATATACTTAGAACTACGAGAATATGAGTTTTTGAAACCCTTCGTACGAATTAAAGGAGTTAAAACATATTTTGGTATATTAAAATAGGTTAAAAATACCCAAAATACCCTTCTCAAATTTAAAAGAAAAAACGTCACTAAAAATGCACTGGTCCGCAATGCGCCAGGGGCACGGACCAGTGTATTTTTCTACAATTTTTTCGGAACGAATTTAACTTCCCATTGAAAATTTTAAAAAAAAAATCACAATTGTCACTCCGCGCCCTGTCCGCGTCGCACCCGGGGCGCGGGTCGACACTGTTTCTAGTTAAACTTGCAAAAATTATTTTTTGACCCGGTTGCTCTAAAAATGGGTCGAGACCATTTTCCCACTTGATATTTTGCGCTGATCGTAAATATGGTCTCGGATTTCCATTGAAGCTTTGGAAGATGTGTTATGTGCACGATTACGTTCTAGGGGCGTTTCGATAATTTTATAGGGTGTTACATCATCTCCCCCTTGGGATCATTCATCCTCGAATGATGAGCTAAGGCAGAATAAGGCACGAGTAGACTCAAAACTCATCCCACCTCTTACTCGAGAACTCCCGAACTCTCAACTATCCATCACCTTCTACATTTCTATCTTAGACTCAAGAATAGAATTAACACATCTACTCGAGAATGAAAACTTCAATAGTGTTAAGGATAGGGACAGTACCTTCAGCATCATTATTATTTGGCACGAATAGGTGCGTGTATTTGAGTTTCATCGTTTCCTCAGCTTCCCATGTAGCTTCCTCTACAAATTGGTTCCTCTATAGAACTTTAACAGAGGCTATCTCTTTATTCCTCAGTTTGCGGACTTGACGATCAAGAATTTGAACTAGAATTTCCTCATAGGATAAGCTATCCTTTACTCCTATACTCTCAATAGAGATTGCCAATGCAGGATGTCCTAAATATTTCTTTATCATCGAAACGTGGAATACCGGATGAACTTCATCTAGCTCGAACGACAAGTCTAATTCATAAGCAACCTTCCCAATCCTCCTTACAATTTGGTAGGGTCCAATATAGTATGGACTTAACTTCCCCCTCTTACCAAACCTCATGACACCCTTCATGAGTGTCACCTTCAAGTATACCCAATCATCCTTCTGAAACTCCAAGTCCCTTCTCCTTACATCCGTATAAGACTTTTGGTGACTTTGTGCTGTTTTTAACCTTTCCCTGATGACTTTCACTTTCTCCATGGACTGGTGGACAAGATCAAGTCCAATCAATTCAGCTTCTCCAACCTCAAACCAACCAATCAGTGATTTACATCTCCTCCCGTACAATGCCTCATATGGGGCCATCTGAATGCTGGCATGGTAACTATTGTTGTACGCGAATTCAATCAATGGCAGATGATCATCCTAATTTACTTTGAAGTCGATGATGTAAGCCCTTAAATATCCTCTAAAGTCTGAATGGTGCGGTCTACCTATCCATCTGTCTGAGGGTGGAAGGTTATGCTCAAATTCACTTTCGTACCTAATCCCTTCAAAAAAGATCTCCAAAATTGGTAGGTGAATTGAGCCCCTCTGTCCGAGATGATGGACAAGGGAACCCCTTGTAACCTCACAATCTCACCAATGTATAACTAGGCATATTCCTCAGCCGTATTGGTTATCTTAACTGCAAAGAAGTGGGTCGATTTAGTCACCCTATCCACAATCATATATATCAAATCATGTTTCTTTCGGGACCTTGGTAAGCCGGTAATGAAATCCATGTTGATCATCCCCCATTTCCACTCAGGGATTTCAAAATTCTGAGCCAATCCATATGGTTTTTGATGTTTAACCTTGACCTATTCACAATTGGGACACTTAGAGACGAATTCGACAATGTCCTTCTTCAATCCATTCCACCAATAGACTTTCCTTAAGTCATGGTACATCCTGGTGGAACCAGGGTGGATAGAATATCTAATGCTATGAGTTTCAACCATGATTCTTTCTCAAATGCTGATACGCCCAAATTTACATTCCAAAAGGAATAGTAAAGCTGTCATTGATCAAATATAGAACTTAGCCAGAGTTGAGGTCGACCCCACAGAGAATGCGTGAGAATATATCTATTAGCATCATTTTCAGATGTAATATCTACTCCCAAAATAAAAGTGCATAAAGTAAATGAGGGGTTTTGGTTTTTCAAACAAAGTTACTAAAATAAAACAGTAAATGAGTGTAAGGACTACTAGATTTCAGAAAATATATGAGAAGCTAGGATTGTGTTCTCTATGATATCTAATGCGATAGCCGAATCTAGTGGTAAACTCGTTCATGATTACGTATATAAGATCTAACAAGTGATGTAACATCTAATTCACCTCTCAGTCCTTCTTAGATTCATATCGTTCATCATCTTTCGATCTTAGAACGTGTACATACTAACCCTTATTGTCAATCTCGGAATACTCTTACCTTTTGATCTTAAGTACTTAGACTAGGTTAAGAACCCTGAATTTTTGTCGTAGAACACTTTTCCTTATCAAAATATCCATTTCGGGCATGTAATGAATAAAGGCTTACCCTAATGCGTCGACTCACCAAGAAATTATAACAAAGATTACTACGATATATACACTAATCAATCCCGAGATTTACCCCATATTTGCCTATCTTAGTGATTTGTCATGGTTCCCACAACCCTAGTTGTGGGTTTAGCCTTTCATATTCAAGAAAGAAAACTCATAATGATATAAAGAATTCATAATAAATGACTTACTATTGAAGAATCAATGAATCCACGAGTTACAATCTTGAACCAGATAAGCAAAATCCCAAATTCTTGTGAAATCTCAAGGAAAATAAGGTTTTTCAGTGTTTTCTCTCTCTAACCGTCCAAGACTGGTAAAACGAAATAAAAAAACTATTTATATACAAAGAAAACCTAATCCAAATTAAAGTAGGAAAAGTCTGTCGGCATGGACACGAGCCATCACACGGCCCGTGTGACGGTAGACGGACCGTCAAATGGTCTGTGTCGCTGCCCTTAGCTTCAACCCCAGCTGTCTCTTCACGCTTGGCTGCCCTTAGCTTCAACCTCAGCTGTCTCTTCACACTTGGTTTCCCTTAGCTTCAACCCCAGCTGTCTCTTCATGCTTGGTTGCCCTTAGTTTCAACCCCAGCTGTCTCTTCATGCTGTATTAGACGGCCCATGTTGCCTTTGACGGTCCATTTAACGGGCCGTCTGGTTTGCTTTAACTTTTTTTCGCTCTATTTGTCCTCACGCGCTCATATCACAGACCGTGGTTGGTCACACGGCCCGTGACACACTCCATCCGGCTCCTCTTAATATATTTTGCTTATTTTTTTGACGGTGATGCCTTTACTTCACTTTGACGGGACATTGTACGGCCCGTGTCATGCCAACGGCCCTTTTAGTGTGCCATAATGCTTGCCCTTGACCATTTTGCACTGCCATGTGGGACGACATGGCCAAGTGTGAGGCCACAAAAGGCCTCACAACTCATGGGTAGTCACACGAGCCGAGGAGGTCCACGTGGACTCTCATTTGGCCTTAATTCTTCTCTAGTCACCTGGGCCGCTTTCGAATATCCACACTTTGGCCTTTTTACGTTCATTTTCCTCTCATTCGTCCCTTTAGCTATGCCTCAATTATTTTTCCGAAAAAACAACAAAAACAAACATCAGAATAATATGTTTGTTTGAGAACTCGCAAAAATTCTTTGTTTAAAGCATTATAAGAGTTGTATTTCTATGACTCCTCAACACCCTCAACTTAGAATGATTGCTTGTCCTCAAGCAATAACAACTCAATCAAACAACGCATAAACAAAAGTGCTCACTCAGACTAAGGATCACCCCACAATTTTCAACATATATGCCCCGGTAACAAGTTTAAGAATGTGCTCACACCCCAAACGGACCCACAAAGATTCAGGCAAACATCATGCATGCATGGTCAGTCCATATATGATTAGGAACAAAGATAATCTACTTGAGTTAGCAACCAATTAATGCAAAAGATAGTGCCCTCACCACAAAGAAGTCTCACACTCAACGTAAGCATGTAAAACAGAGACTAGGATGTAGTCACTCACTCTCAGAAATGTCTTTCAGTGGACACACACGTGTCGATCATAAATTTGCCCTTATTTTTACTACTTTAACTCTTGAATAGCCTTTTTAGGATCACATTAGGACTTTTGCAGATTGTAGCGTAGGCTTTCGCTTGGGTGAAGTATATTTAGGATTAAAGTGACTAAACGGCCTCTCCCAGACACTTAATTTAACTCAGCCATTTGCTTTTTTTTTTTGGCCACCAACATTTCTTGTCCATATTTTCCAACTTTCTATAGTACAGGAAGTGATTTTCGTGTTCATTTACTCATTTTTGTGCTTTTTCTTTTTTTTTAGCTCATTGATTTTGCTCACTGTCACAACCTATTTCTTTTTCTCGTTTTATCACTTTATTCTTTTCCACACTCATTTTTCTATTCTCCCTGCACTAGCCACCCTCAACTTAAGCCTTTAGCTTGGGTCAAGGTTCACAATATCTTTCTAAGGTACCAGGGCTGATATAAGCCACCCTCAACTTAGGCATTTGACCTAGGCGGAGGTTCACAATGTCCTTAGAGAGACTAGGGCCAATACAAACCCACCATCAACTTAGGCTTTTGACCTAGGCGAAGGTTCATAATGTCCTTAAAGAGACCAGTGCCAAAACAGAGATCACAGATAGATTTGGGGAAGTGAATTTGGGTGATTACAAAGAAAAAGTCCATTTAGGCTCAACTTTTGGTTCAAGAGGGACAATTTCATTTGGTTGGTCAATTTTTGGCTAAGTGACTAGTCAATAACAACGGCCTAAGATCACCTTCTAATCTAGTCATTCAATCATTTCAGTGGGACTAACCAGGCAAGTTCTATCTCACAAGTGCATCGACTGAATTATGCAATCAACTCATACATACATGGCATATCTTCTATACTAATTATTACTAAATCATATAGGCATGCTTCATTCATCAGAATACCGACCATATACACACAATACTTACCATCAATCATACAAGTTAGTCAAGGTAAGATGTAAACACATATAACTTTAACATTGTCAACATGGGACATTACAAAGATCAACACAAGGGCTACCCTGGACTTCTGTGAACACTTATATTTACACAAAAATTATGACCTAAACATGCTAGTTCTACTACATAATACACTTGAGAGAAAATAAACATGGCAAGAAAAACTCTCAAGTGACAGGATGCCCCACCCCTTCAAAAAGACAGTGTAGTGCCCTTACTACACTATAACATGGGTTAATGAACAGATAGGGAATAGAATATACCTGGGACGCCCTAGGTATCAGTAGTGTCGGTGGGACTAGACCCTCATAGTGTGTCTTTATCAGCCTATGTAGCACACGGTCCCAAGGTGCTACCAGAGGCTCCTACCCGTGTCGCCTCTTTAGCCAACCACTCTCGTTCTGCCTGTTTACCTGCTGCTTGGCGCTGGGCCCTGGCGACTTTGCGTATCTACCACTTTTCTTCCTTCTATGGGTCACGAGGAGGAATCTTTTGGTGGTTGCGTCACTTACCCTTGTCCTTTCTCCTCGGCTGATCCATGGGTGGCGAGGGTGCATCAGATGGGGCGGGTAGAATGCCCCATATCTCATCCAGAACTGGTGTCGCAGGGATATTGAATAGGCTCATCCATGACTCTGGAGGTGGGGCCGGTGCAGGGGCCTAGTACTATGCAATCAGCTTAGCAATCTAAGCCTTCATACCATTCACTCTCTGAACCAAATTCATCATTTCATCCCCAATCATACTCCTGATCATGTTATGGAAGTATCCCTTCAAAGTGCTGACTTGGCTCTGCAAAGTGGTGATTCAGCTCAGAAGGACTTTATTTCATTAGTCTACCATTCGCTGCAAATGAGACTGGACCACATACAGAATCCTCTCTACAATTTGGTCAACAATAGCATGTGTCTGCCTCTGGTCTACCACCAATCTAGCCAAGAACTCATAGAGCACATATGCATACCCTTGTTGTACTGGAGGAGTTGCACCACTACCCTTGGGCCGCTTAGAAGCCGCACCGAATGGGGTGGGGGTGGTGGTGTAGTCCTCAAATGGCAAGGGTTGCTGTGGAGGTGTGGAGGGAAAGTTTGTCGGCCCCTAATGAACGTGTTCTGCTCCTCATGAGAGAGTTTTAGATATCTTTAATCAGCGCAATGTTGGCTATTCCCTTGAGAGCTATTTTTTTTTCCAAAAAGCGAGTAGTAGGAACAACGACCTGGTTGTAAAGGGCATGAACTAGGCACGGTGCACCGCGTAGCCCTAGATGATGAATCAGACATCTGCGTTGCGTTCATAATCTGCATGTGCCTATCCATGAACTAGGCATCAAGAGGATCTTGGTAATCTGGCCCTAATAAGAACTGGTTGATGGTGGTTTCTGAGATATTCACTCACGTACCATGCACCATCACATGTGACTGCGGGGACCTAGGAAGTGCGACCTGTCTCTTCACCTTTCTTAACTGGGTAATCTCCACAGAGTTCAGTAGATTAGCGACATAGTTAGAATAGAACTCTTCAACTATCGCGAGCCCATAGTACCCAGGTGGTTGCACCATCTAACTGAACTTATATGAGTTAAAAGTATCTCTGATTTTCAGAACTCTGTCAAGTTGGTTAGTGATGACCCGAACTTTCGAAATGACCAGCCACTATTTAAAACCCTCGGAACCTTTTGTAAGTTCATTAGTGTAGATATCCTTAGCTCTTGGGACTGTCCACTGGCCCCTCAGAAAGACAATAAGTGCCCTAGCAGTTTCGAGGTCTGTCGTTCGGGAGGATGTAAAATGAATAACCTCATTATCACTGTCCCGAAGTTCGACCTCATTTGCCTGCTCCTCAGTGTCGTGACCCTCAGCCTTCAGAGTTTGCCCCTGCTTGTCCTGGTCCAAAGTGTTCTCCTTTGTTCCGGGGCATCTGCCTCCTCCTCAACCCCTATGGAAGGAACCCACTCTTCATACTAGGGAGCACTGCGATAGCCTGATACATGAGCCCGAGTAGTACGAGGAGAGTGAGGGGAGACATTGCCTGTGTACCGAACTTTGGACCCACTGGAGAAGTTATCGCTTGAGTCACTCCCAGCCTAATTGCTAGATGATAAGGTTGGGGAGTTATTGAGGCGTGACACAGGCTCATCCCTATCACTGCGTCTAACTAAGCTGCGGCGCGGATGCATAGTACCTGTAAGTGCCATAAAGGAATAAACTTTGTTAGAAATTATTACACATGCAGGCTGACGCACTAACGGGTACTCAGAGTGCCCCTATGACATAAAAGTGACAATAACCCTTAAGAATGGCATCACCCGGTCTATCATAGGGCCATTGCACTTAAGAACAGCAATCAACTCATACATACAAGTGACAATAACCCTTAAGAATGGCATCACCCGGTCTATCATAGGGCCATTGCACTTAAGAACATATATGAATTAAAAATTTAAAGCAATCCATGTATAATAATGTAGGTAGAACAGGGTCAATGGGACCCTACACAACCCATGTAATGAGAGATGGTCCGTGAAAGGACCCGTCGAGAGGCGTTGGCCATAAGGTTTAGTAGACAACGTGTCATAGGCCGTTACGCGGTCTGTGAAACGTGACATAGGCCATATAAACAACCGTCCGACTACCCTTTGCCCAATTTTTAGCTTATCATGCTCATACACATAAGCTAATGCAATTTCACCACACTCAATCATGATTCAATCAACACAATAACTTATACAAGTCAATTTCCCCAAAAATCATGCAAAATATCATCTCTTTCAAAATTAAGACCTTAAGAACTCAACGATGGTGTTTTTCATGCACACCCAACATCAACAATGTAGATTAGGATGCTTTAAATCAAGAAATAACTAATCTTTGACTAAGATCTACACATGCAAGTACAAAAATCCACATTAAAAGATAGAGCATGGAGTTCTTACTTGATAAATAGCAATGAAGAAGAGGATTTGCTTTGAAAAACTTGAGACCCACACTTAGATGAAGATACAAATCATGTGATTAACTCATGAATTGTCACAAATAAGATAGTAATTTATTGGGGTTTTAAGAGAGAAGGTGTGAGAAGAGGAAAGGGAGCCATGAGATAGAGAGAATGGGGAATTTGGGAGTGAATAAGTGGGAAAAAGAAAAGGGTTTTAAAAACCCTTGGTCAACTATGTTTAACCAGCCAAAGCTCACCACACGGGCGGCCTCACGGCCCATGACATATGTCACGATCCATTTGGACCATCCATCCCACCTTACTTCACTCATGTTGCACTTACCTAGCACTTCACTATTGATGACGCCTCAACGGGCCACTAGACGGGCCGTGACACTTGTCACAGACTGTTAGGTGGTTCGTGTACCCATACTTCATGCGATTTGACTTACCTGGCATATATGTGTGTAATGGCACCACGTCACGTGCCGTGTAAGCCGTTCGTAAGACTACACTTGGTATTTTTGGTGCACTTTCTAGTTACACCCACACAACCATCAGATGGCTCCTTTCACGAGCCATTATGTATGACACGACCAATGTATGTGGCCATGTGGCCACACTTAGAAAATTTTTGGCTCAACCCAAATGGGGCATTTCGGCCTCAAGACATGTTTTCCACCATTTGTGCACTCACGAACTCCAAAATAGCATATATACTCGCCTGGACACACAAATCAAAAACAAAAAAATGCATGACATATAAATTAAGGTTTTTTTCCATAATAATTACAATGCATGGGTTGTCTCCTATGGAGCACTTGATTTAACATCGTGGCACGATGTATTGTCTTGACTACTCAGACTTCATCAAGGAGCAAGACCTTAATCACTGAGGTTTCTTTTGTTGCACCCACATATTGCTTCATTCTCTGGCCATTTACCTTGAATCGATCCTATTTTCTGCTTCTAGCTCAATTGTACCATGGGGAAACACCTGGCTAATCGTATATGGGCCCGACCATCTTGACTTGAGCTTACCTGGGAAAAGTCTTAACCTGGAGTTGTATAGTAAGACTTTATCACTAATACCAAAGCTCCGTTGGGCAATATGCTTATCATACTGTAACTTCATCCTCTATTTGTACAGTGTTGCACTCTCGTACGCATGGAGGCGAAACTTATCCAACTCATTGAGCTGGTCAAGTCTCAAGTCTGCAGCCTCCTCCCAATTAATGTTGAGCTTCTTCAAAGCCTAGAGTGCCTTGTACTCTAACTCCATAGGTAGATGCCAGGCTTTACCAAACACCAACTGATATGGGGACATACCAATGGGTGTCTTGTAAGTTGTTCTGTAAGTCCAAAGTGCATCATCTAACTTCCTCGCCCAATCAATCTGGTGGCGTTCACAGTCTTGGTCAGGATTTCCTTGATCTCTCTGTTTGACACTTCAACCTGTCCACTAGACTGCGGGCGATAGGGTGTGGTGACCTTGTGCTATCTTTCTCCATATTTTGCTAGCATAACACGGAAAACCTTGTTATAGAAGTGAGAACCCCTGTCACTAATGATAGTTCTAGGTGTCCCAAATCTGGAAAAGATGTTTCGCCTCAGAAATTCGACAACACTCTTGCTCTTATTGTTTGGCAATGCTACTGTCTCTACCCATTTGGAGACATAGTCCACTGCCACCAGGATTTACTTTATTCCATAAAAACTCACAAATGGTCCCATGAAGTCGATGCCCCAAACATAAAGAATTTCCACCTCTAGAATCGGGGCCATGGGCAGCTCTTGGTGCTTCGAGATGTTTCCCTGTCGCTGGACTGGTCACACCCAAGCACCAAGTCATGCGCATCTTTATAGATGGTGGGTCAGTAGTACCCATATTGGAGAATCTTTTTCACTGTTTTGGCCCACTATGATGACCCCCCACTACGGATGAGTGACAGGCCTCCATGATACTCACCATCTCCACTTCTGGAATACACCGCCTAATAACCTTATCAACACTTGTTCAAAACAAGTATAGGTCATCCCAGAAGTACCTGCGCACATCAAAAAGAAATGTTTTTCTCTGGTGAGGGTTAAGGCCCTCTAGCATAATATCGCTCACCACAAAATTAGCAAAATCAGCAAACCAAGAAATGAGGTCAATAGAAGCTGTCAATACCTGCTCATCGGGAAAGGAATCATTGATGTTCAACCAATCCTTCAGTTTTGACTTATCTTCCAATCTGGACAAGTGGTCTACTACTTAGTTCTCAGATCCTTTCTATCTTGGACCTCAAAGTCAAACTCCTGCATTAAGAGAACCCATCTGATCAGCCTTGGCTTAGCATCTTTCTTTGCCATGAGATACCTCAAGGCTCCATGGTCAATGTGAACTATCGATTTGGTGCCCATTAAGTATGCCCCAAACTTGTCAAATGCATATACCACGGCCAACACTTCTTGCTCAGTCACTATATAATTTTTTTGAGCATCATTTAGAGTCTTGCTGGCATAGTAAATGGGGGTGGAAAATCTTATTGCGCTTCTATCCGAGCACAACACCCACAATAATTCTGCTTGCACCACACATCACCTTAAATGGGCAGTCCAGTCGGGTGCAACCACCACTTTGCAGAAATCAACTTTTGCTTCAAGGTTTCGAAGGCATGCTTGCAGCTATCATCAAAATAGAACTTTGTGTCTTTCTCCAATAGCTTTCATAAGGGATGAACAATCTTGGAGAAGTCTTTTATAAATCGACAGTAGAAATCTGCATGCCCAAGGAAGCTCTTGACCCCTTTTACAGATATGAGAGGCAGTAGCTTCTCAATCACCTCAATCTTCGCTTTATCTACTTCTATTCCCTTCTCAGAAATCTTATGGCCAAGAACTATCCCCTCCTTGACCATGAAGTGGCATTTCTCCTAATTTAAAACCAAGTTAGCCTCCTCACAATGTTGTGGTGCCCTGCTAAGATTCAATAAACATGTCTTGAAGGAGTCACCCACTATAGGGAAATCATCCATAAATACCTTGAGGATATCTTCAACCATGTCAGAGAAGATCGATATCATACAACATTGGAAGGTGGCTGGGGCATTGCATAACCTAAAAGGCATCTTTCTGGAGGCAAAAGTCCCATATAGGCAAGTGAAAATAATCTTCTCCTAATCCTGCAGGCCTATGGATATTTGATTGTAGCCCGATTACCCGTCCAAGAAACAATACCACCCTCTACCTGCCAATATGTCTAACATTTGATCCATGAAGTGCATGGGGAAATGGTCCTTCAAGGTCCATTTATTCAGTTTTCGCTAGTCCATGCACATGTGCCATCCAGTCACAGATCTCAACGGGATTAGCTCATTTTTGTCATTGGCAACCACCGTCATGCCCCCTTTCTTCGGGACACACTGCACTAGACTAACCCACTTGCTATCAGAAATGGGGTATATCACCCCAACATCTAGCCATTTGATGATCTCCTTTTCCATCACCTCTTGCATAGGCAGGTTTAGCCTTCACTGATGCTCAATACTAGGCACATAGTTATCCTCCAATTTTATCTTATGCGTACATATCCCTGGAGGAATCCCTATGATATCTGCAATTGTCTAACCAATAGCTCGGTTAAATATTTGGAGGACCCCCAACAATGCCTCCACTTAATTTTCCTGAAGATCTGCAGCCACAATCACAGGAAGAGTGTTGTAAATACCTAAAAATACATACCTTAGGTGTTGGGGAAACTCCTTGAGCTTCATAGCTAGAGGCTCCTAGATAGAAGGTTTAACTGGAGGTGTAGACCTATTCTGCAGGTCTAAGTCTAACTTTCTGGGGACAAATAACCTGGTTCCCCTACCTTGCAATGCATTTGCGGTGTCTGCATACCCTTTAATACCATCCTCTAGGAAGTTTATCAACACCGCTGCCAGTGTGTCTACAATCATTGTTTCCTCTAAGAAAGGTAGTCCTTCTTCACATCCTAGATGGACATCACAACCACCTCTTTGGGTCTCTTTGTTGCAGCACACACTGAATTTCACCTCTTCAGTGTTAAATCTGAAAGTCATCTCCCCTCGCTCTACATCTACCAATGCTCTGCTAGTAGCCAAAAATGGTCTCCCAAGAATGATAAGAACCTCAAAATCCACCTGGCAGTCTAGAATGTCAAAGTCCACTAGAAAGATGAACATGGCCACATGGACCAGCACATCACATAAGATCCCCATGGGCCGCTTCACTAATTTATCTGCCATGAGTAGCTGCATTATAATGGGCGTGGGGACTCTTAAGCTCAGCTGCCTATAACTACCAGTGGTATCAAGTTGATGCTGGCACCCTGGTCATAGAGAGCTCTTATAAAATCAAATGCTCTAATGGTGCACGGGATAGTGAAGGCTCCCAAATCTTCTTTCTTTTCCACAAAAGATCTTGTGGCGATGGCACTACAGTAGTGGAGGTTGTTTGCTGGATCGATCATTGTTGTCCTCTTCTTAGTCACTAAGTCTTTCACGAACTTAGCATAGCCTAACATCTGCTCAAGCTCCTCTACTAGAGGGATGTTCACTGAAATCTTTTTTAGCATGCAGAAGAACTTCTGAAACTTGCCATTTTTAACCTTCTTTTGCAATATCTGTGGGAATGATGGTGGCGGCTTAGGGATGGCTGGCCGAGGTTGAGTCACTACTGGTGTCACCTCAGGCTCTTTAGCAACCTTAGGCTCTACTGGTGTCACCTCAACTTCTTCACTTGAATCATCAACATGAACCTCCACGGGGTTAAGCATCTTGCCTTTAGCTTTATCCAAACTTGTATTACTAGGTATAATAGGATCAGAGAGTACCTTTCTCCTCCCTTTTACAGATATGAGAGGTAAGCATCTTGCCTTTAGCTTTATCCAAACTTGTATTACTAGGTATAATAGGATCAGAGAGTACCTTTCTCCTCGTGGTTACTACCATTCAATGACCATTATTTTTCGGGTTCTGAATAGTGTCACTAGGAAGTGACCTAACTTTTCTCTGATTTATGGATGCTGACAATTATCCCATCTGCTACTCTAGTTGCTTGATTGAGGTGGAATATGAGTCGACCAGCTGCCGAACATTGGACATCTCCCCTTTTATGTCTCGCATCCCTACCTCAGTGGATTCAACTTTTTCAAGCACCTTTGCCATCATCTCTTCTAATTTTGAGGTTTCACTACCATTATTCTGACGCTCACAGTTCCTATAGCCATCTCTATTCTACTAGTTTCCTTGATAGTTCTGCAGGCCTATGGATATTTGATTGTAGCCCGATTACCCGTCCAAGAAACAATACCACCCTCTACCTGCCAATATGTCTAACATTTGATCCATGAAGTGCATGGGGAAATGGTCCTTCAAGGTCACCCCCCTGGCTGCCTAAGAAGTTTGCCTCCTCGTCATAATTATACCATTGATCATCATACCTAGGCACTGTGTCTATAACTTTTACCTTTTCTACGCCTTCATCTAAGAATCACATTGCCAACAAGTCCAGGTGGGTCTTTAAGTGGGCCATGTCTTGATTCCATTCCTTATTCTTTCGTCGATGTTCCGCAGTCATTTCAAAAATGAGCCCCAAACAGTCTCCATCTTTAGTATACCATGCCCTGTTGTTCTTGGCTACCTGATCTAAGATCATCACTATATCTGGAAAAGTCCTAGACATGTATGATCCCCTACAAGCAACATCAATAATCGGCTTTGTCACAAAGTTACAGGACCTATAGAAGACTGCCTTTAAATGCTCATCTATGAGGAGGTGATTGGGGCACTACTTAAGCTTCTGCCTGAATCTCTCCCAAGTCTCATATAATGCTTCATTTGGCAGTTGCTTGTGCAACCCAATGTCATCTGTGATTTTTAGCTGTCTTGACGCAAGGAAGAACCTCTCCAAGAGATAATGGAAATAGCCGCAACCTAATTGCTTGCTGACTGACCCCAGGAATCTCAGACGATTAGCATGCCACCAGAAAGTTTAGGACATGCAGATTGGCATCCTCAGTTGTTGCTCTGCTGAATAATCCTTTCAACTGTAGCATCTACAGTATAGTACTAGTGATAGTAAACTTAACACCTGCGGGCAGTGGGGGTAGTACAATTGCCCAGTGGTCCCAACACCCTCATCATCATCACTCACTGCTTGGGGCGGCTGAGGTACTTAGGGTCACACACCGGGCAGTGGCACCTATCTAAGTGGTACTGCCGGTGGTACCTCATTGCCAACATTGTCATCATTACCCAAACCTTCGTTTCCCCTACCTGCAGGGTTCACAGCCAACTCTCTCAGTCTAGATGCTTTGCATTCTTGGGCATTCATTCTGCGGATTGATTTAGTAAGCTCGGGGTCGCAGGGAACAAGTGCTTCACCCTTGCTTCGGGTGTTTGGCATGCAACACCGGCTCTCTACCAAGAAACAAAAGTAAAATTAGGGACTAGTATTACAAATTGAAAAATAAAAACTAATAGACTAATTTTTCGCCGTATTTCCCGGCAACAGTGCCAAAGTTTGATACGCCCAAATTTATACTCCAAAAGGAATAATAAAGCGGTTGTTGATCAAACATAGAACTCAACCAAAGTTAGGTCGATCCCATAGGGAATGCGTGAGAATATATCTATTAGCACCGGTTTCAGATGTAATATCTACCCCCGAAACAAAAGTGCAGAAAGTAAATGGGGGGTTTTTGGTTTTCCAAACGAAGTTACTAAAATAAAGCAGTAAATGAGTGCAAGGACTACTAGATTTCAGACAATATATGTGAAGCTAGGATTGTGTTCCCCATGACATCTAATGCGATAGCCGAATCTAGTGGTAAACTCGTTCATGATGATGTATATAAGATCTAACAAGTTATGTAACATCTAATTTACCTCTCGGTCCTTCTTAGATGTATATGGTTCGTCACCTTTTGGTCTTAGAACGTATACGTACTAACCCTTGTTGTCAATCCCAGAATATTCTCACCTTCCGGTCTCAAGTACTTAGACTAGGTTAAAAACCCCAAATCTCCATCGTAGAATTCTTTTCCTAATCAAAACATCCCTTTCGGGCATGTAACGAATAAAGGCTTACCCTAATGCGTCAACTTATCAAGGAAGAAATTATAACGAAGATTACTACGATATATACACTAATCAATCCTGAGATTTACCCTATATTTGCCTATCTTAGTAGGTTGAGTCACTTATCAAGGAAGAAATTATAACGAAGATTACTACGATATATACACTAATCAATCCTGAGATTTACCCTATATTTGCCTATCTTAGTGATTTTTCATGGTTTCCACAACTGTAGTTGTGGGTTTAACCTAGCATATTCAAGAAAGAAAACTCATAATAATACAAAGAATTCATAATAAATGACTTATTATTGAAGAATCAATGAATCTACTAGTTACAATCTTGAACTAGATAAGCAAAATCCCAAATTCTTGTGAAATCTCAAGGAAAATAATGTTTTTAAGTGTTTTCTGTCTCTAGCCGTCCAAGACTGGTAAAAATGAAATAAATAGGCTATTTAGATACAAAGAAAACCTAATCCAAATTGAAGTAGGAAAAATCCATCGGCATGGACACAGGCCACCACAGGGCCCGTCTGACAGTAGACGGACCGTCAAATGGACTATGTGGCTACCCTTAGCTTTAACCCCAGTTGTCGCTTCACACTGCATTAGATGGCCTGTGTTTCCTTTGATGGTCCGTCTAACGGGCCATCTGGTTTATCTTTAACCTTGTTTTTCACTCCATTCATCCTCATACGCTCATGTCACGGACTGTGGTTGGTCATACGGCCAATGACATACTCCATCCGGGTCCCTTTAATGCATTTTGCTTTTTTTCGATGGTGATGTCTTCACGTCACTTTGACGGGGCATTGTACAGCCCGTATCATGCCCAATGGCCTATTTCGTGCATCGTGATACTTGCCTTTGACAGGGTCTTGGTCTTGCCTTTCCTTCACTTCTGACACTAAGGATGAAGCAGACCCATTCTGAACATTGACCCCACCTTCATTGTTTTCCTCAAGTTGCACTCCAAGTCGAGCTAATCTATGCACTTCCTTAGCTAGTTCTCTCTTCCTTTCCTCCATATGGGCAGTGTTACCCATAGACAGCCTGCTAAGAGCATCATCAACAATGTTAGCCTTACCTGGGTGGTAGAGGATGCTCATATCATAATCCTTAAGTAACTCTAACCATCTCATTTGTCATAGGCTGAGCTCCTTTTGACTGAATACGTAGAGTTTCTTGTGGTCAGTGAACACATCCACATGCACTCCACACAAGTAGTGACTCCAGATCTTAAGTAAGAATACCACCGCCGCTAACTCGAGATCATGAGTCGGATAATTCTTCTCATGGATCTTAAGTTATCTGGAAGCATAAGCTATAACCTTCCCTCTCTGCATCAACACATAACCCAATCTAACTCTGTATGCATCATAGTATATTACAAAGTCTCCCATCCTGTCGGGCAAGGCCAAAACTGGTGCTATAGTCAGTCTAGTCTTCAACTCTTGGAAACTCTTCTCATATTCCTCTGACCACTAAAACTTGGCCTTCTTCTGAGTTAGCTTAGTCAATGGTGCAAACAAAGAAGAGAAACGCTCGACAAATCTTCGATAATAGCCTGCCAATCCCAAGAAGCTTCTTATTTTCGCTAGAGATGTTGGTCTAGGCCAGTTCTTAACTACTTCAATCTTCTGGGTATCAACCCAAATACCATCCCCTGAAACAACATGGCCTAGGAAGGCCACAGACTTGAGCCAAAATTAATACTTTGAGAACTTCGCATACAATTTATGGTCTTTGAGAGTTTGCAAAATCACTCTATGATGATTAGCATGCTCCTCTCCATCCCTAGAATACACCAGAATATCATCAATAAATACGATCAAAATATGTCAAGATATAGTCTGAATACCCTGTTTATCAAATCCATGAAAGCTGCAGGTGCATTATTCAACCCAAAGGACATGACCAAGAACTAAAAAAGGCCATATCACATCCTAAAGGTTGTCTTTGGAATATCACTTTCCCACAACTTGAACTGATGGTAACCCCATCTGAGATGTATCTTGGAGAAGCAAGTAACACCCTGAAGTTGGTCAAATAGATCATCTATCCTGGGAAGAGGATACTTATTCTTTATTATGACTTTGTTCGGTTGCCAGTAGTCTATGCACATTCTGAGAGACCTATCTTTCTTACGAACGAATAGGACAGGAGCACCCCAAGGAGAGATACTAGGCCTAGTGAAACCTTTTTCTAATAAGCCTTTTAATTGCTCTTTCAATTCAGCGGGGCCACTCTATAAGGTGGAATTGAAATAGGTTGGGTCTTTGGAAGAACATCAATCCCAAAGCCAATCTCCCTGTCAAGAGGGACCCTAGGTAGATCATCAGGAAACATCTTAGGAAACTCATTCACAATTAGGACTGACTCAAGAGTAGAAGATTCAACATCATCAGACTTAACTCGCACGAGGTGGTAAATACAACCCTTGAAGATCAACTTCCTGGCTATAAGATAAGAGATAAACTTTCCCTTAGGTGTAACAGAACTCTCTTTCCACTCTAGGATAGGCTCATTAGAAAATTGAAACTTAACAATTCGGGTTCTACAGTTAACATAAGCATAATAAGCATGAAGTCAATCTATGCCAAGTATCACATCAAAGTCAACCATATCCAATTTTACCAAATCAGCTAAGGTATCTCTATGATAAATGGATACTACAAAATCCCTGCAAACCCACTCAGTTAATATAGACTCACTAGTAGGAGTAGAAACAGCAAAAGGTTTGAGCAAACACTCTGGTAGAATCTCAAACATACCAACCACATAAGGAGTCACAAAAGACAAAGTGACACCCAGGTCAAGCAATGCATAAAATCAAAAGTAAAGACCCAAAGCATACCCGTAATAATATTTGTGCAGCCTCCTTATCCTATCGATTACCCATAGCATAAAGATGGTTTGTCCCGCCTCTTATACCTATAGTAGTACCCCTCTGATGATTGCCAGCTGGGGGTGCTGCGGAGGATTCTACTCTGCTGCTCCCTTCACCTCGTCTCCTCTTCGGACACTCAAACTAGAAATGTCCAGTTTGTCCACATAAATAGAAAACATCCATACCCACACAACACTCACCCAGATAAAGATTACCACAATTGTCACAATGTGGCTTTCCCTTCGCACTGTGGGTCACACTAGCCTGAGATTGTGCACCCTGAGCCCTAAAATTCTGGTAACCATAAGACTTCTGATCATACCTGTTTGGTTGAAGCGCACTTGCTACAAAGGGGTGCATAATGAGAGGATCTTTACTGGAAGTAGGACTTGTCACCCTTATTCTGTCTCTGCTGGCTAGGCTCATGCCCAGCTAATTTTGCTTTTCTATTCCTCTATTCTTCTCTATCTCTTTTCTTGTCCTCCTCTGTCTGTTACACCATAATCCTAGAGATGTCCATGCTGGGGGTCAACAAAGCTGCCTTGCACTCTTTCTGCACATGTCTGTCTAGGCCAGACAGAAACTTTATCATCCTGGCCCTTATGTCTTGGGCCATCTCCGGAGCATATCTGGATAACTTGATGAACTTAAGACCGTACTCCTTGATAGTCATCCCTATACTTCAAGTTCATGAACTCGTCCACCTTTGCCTCCCTCAACTTTTGAGGAAAGAAATGGTCAAGGAAAGCAGCTTCAAACTCTTCCATTTTGCAGGTTTTGCATCCTCACCTCTACTATCGTCCCATTGGTTGTACCAGAAATTAACAATATCCTTCAGTTGGTAGAAGGGAAGCTCAACTCCCTCAATCTCATTAATATGTATAGCTTTGAAGACCTTATACATCTCGTCAATGAAATTATGTGAGTCCTCTTCCACCTTCGACCCTGTATACACTGGCGGGCTCATCCTCAAGAAATCTCTGAGTCGAGTTATAACTGAGGACTCCTATGAGCTAGAGCTAGGAGCCTGAAGACCTCGACTATTACCCTGGGAGGCCACCAGCTAAGTCAGCATAGTGATGGCTCCCGTAAATTCTGCCTCTATGGTGGGAGCTGGCTGGGGGCGCCTGTGGGACCTCAGTAGTCCTGGCAGACTGTCCTCGTCTCCTCGTCTCTGTTTGAACCAAGACTTGTTAGGCATTCTCAGCAGCTGGGGCGAAGGCATCTCTCTGTATAGTTGTTCTCTTTGGCAGCATTTTCTGGAAATGTGGAACACACAAATTAAAATGAAATTTTCATAGAGTTAAGCTCTATCGCACGAATTTAAATCATAGAAGAAGGGCAACACTTCCTAATGTCCTATAGCCTCCTGCTTATGAAGTGTGGTGCACAACACACTAATAAGCCTTTTAATTGCTGGGCAACACTTCCTAATGTCCTATAGCCTCCTGCTTATGAAGTGTGGTGCACAACACACCCATAAATAAGACTCTACTAAAAACGACTTCTTAGACTCACTAGGGCACTTGAACTCTGGGCTCTGATACCAAGTTTGTCATGCCCTGGGAGGGTACCCTAGGCGTAAATGGCACTCAGAGACTATTACTAGTCCCCAAGCAAACCACCTAGTCCCATCACACTCATTCAATTAATAAATTAGCGGAAGACATTCAAAAAATTAAGGGAAGCTATCAGCGGGCTGCAAGACTTATCATTATGTCCATTATATGAAATAAGATTAAAGAAACAATCTCAATATAAAGAAGGAAAAGGGGGAAAGAACCCCAACATCAACTATCATACGTCTATGTCTATGAAGCCTTTATAACTACTATCTAAGAAGGTACCATGACAGGCCATAGCTACAACAATCAAATGAAATAACTCAACAAAAATAAAAAAGAACCCCCCTCCGAATGTAAGGGAGGACTCACCACTCTCTGAATTAAAATAACTTTGAACCTCAACAATTTGCCTGCTGAAATCCTCTATCTACTGAATCTGTATCATAAAATGATACAGCGCCACAAGGGCGTTAGTACGTCGAATGTACTATATGTAAAATGGGCTAAAGTGAACAATATAGGTAAAACAATATAGTATGACATCAGCTCATCAATCACTCAATCTCAACTTGGAATAAGGAACATGACTCTATCATATCACCATCAATCAAGACTCATACTATCACATTAACGTCAGAGTACTATCAACATGGAACCTATCTGGGAGTTTCTCTAATCGATAACCACCATCTATGAGCCGGTAGTGATATAACCAAGAGATATCATTGCCACATCCATCACAACCCAAGCCTATGGCCTAGACATGACAAGGCGAATGGGGAACCTTAAGGGACCCCAAATAAGCCTCTTAACTTGTCATTACACATTCTTGGTCGCGGAAGCATACAAAGATATATAAATTAAGAATAAGGGCAATGGGACTAAGGGAAACCTTGCATAAACGTCATAATCAAAAGTCAAGAGTCAAAACTCATACATAAATACACAACATGTCTAACAACCATCTTTAATATATAGATATAGCAGGGGCCAAGACAAGCTAACGGGCTCACCCTTATAGTCAATAGAACATAAGAAAGTGTCTCAATATAAGGATAATAGTAACTTAGATCGAGGTCCCCGAAATGGAGGGCTCACCAACAAGCTTGGAATAGCATCGTCTAGCCACGTGGAGGAGGAGGATGATCAACTTGGGCACCATAATGTCCCCGAAATGGAGGACTCACCAACAAGCTTGGAATACCACCATCTAGCCACATGGAGGAGGAGGATGATCAACTTGGGCACCGGTCCCTACATGGTGATATCATATAGGCAAGAGTATGCATTAGTACATTTAAATGTACTAAGTATGTGGGATGCAATGCAACAAGAGATAAGCTTCATGATCAACATGCATAATATTAGGCAATAGGCATGATATAGTAATATGATATATATGTTCAATAAATAAATAAAACATGCTTAAGAGAGGAGACCAAGCTAGCTTACCAAGGTGTAAACCCCTTGGGGTTGGTGATGAAAGCACCCATCACCCTAGTATGTGAGGTATAAACCCCTCATCAAGGTTAGTGATGATAGCACCCATCACCCTAGTGTGTGAGGTACAAACCCCTCATCAAGGTTAGTGATGATCGCACCCATCACCCTAGTGATTGAGATATCAACCCCTCAACTAGGTTGGTGATGGTCGCACTCATCACCCTAGTGGTTGAGTCTTTAGCCCCTCAGTTAGGCCCCCGAATTGGGAATGGTCTACCAATACTTTATACAGTATTCATCATTTACGTAAGCTCATTTCATCATCATATAATCAATCATATCATATCTCATGCTTTAGACCTTCATTTCCTCAAGAAACCATAACTGGATATTTTATTAAACACTTGGCGGGTGTGTAATGGGGGTAAAAGAGCATGCAATTTAAAGATGAAATCATGCAGGGAAATCAGTGGTAAAACCTTTAATCAACACCTTGCAA